>JAQZBX010015224.1:0-37748 GCA_029593785.1 Cabassous unicinctus
GCCACACCCGCTTCCTGCCGGGAGGTTGCTGCATCAGCCCACCGCACCGCTCAGGCCAGCGTGCCCTCACAAGGAGGCCTCGGGACGCGAACCCGGGCCTCCCATATGGTAAACGGGGGCTCTATCCACTGAGCCACACCCGCTTCCCTCTCAGATTTTAATGTGCACGCATATCCCCTTGTTAAACCTTGCTAAAACACCGATTCTGATTCAGAAGTTCTGGGGTGGGGCCTGAGAGTCTTCATTTCTAACAAGCTATCAGGTGATGCTGATGCTGTTTGGGCTAAGGGACTATGTTTTGAATGGCAAGTTTTTAGACCATCACTAAATTACCATTTGCTATACGAAAAAGTACAAAGGAGTTGGCACACAGGTGTGTGCCCCACTGAAGGCTGGGCTGCCTCCTTTTGTTTGTGAAGGAAGGAACACCATGGGAATTGTAACAATGTCCTGGGATCCAAAATACACCTTCTGGATTCAAATATACAAGATTGCCTTCTCTCTTCTTTAGTCCCCTACTAGAACTGTCCTGAGCTACAGCTATCGACTTTAGGAAGGATGTCTGGTATTGATTTTACTCTGAAACATATTGTTGGGTAGTGGTAACAGTAGAAGGGGTGAGTCTAAATGGACTATGACATGGTCAGAAAGGGCCAATTTATTTGGAGGGAGGGGGCTATGCCAGACTGTGCTTATGTCTGTGGACATAATTGTGTGGTACCCACATGTGGACTTCCACCCTTAGATGGGTGGAATCATCCTGCAATGGGCCCCTTATTTTCACTTTTTCCCCAGAATGTGGACTGAAGTTTTCCTTCCCAATTTTCTTGAATACAAGGATCTCCTTCATAATATAAAAGAAGTTAAGGACTTTACTCTCCACTCAGATTTCAAAATCAAAAGCCTTGGAATGAATTTGTCTTTAATTTTAAGATTACATAAATTTGAAAAAAAACAAAACCTACCCCAAACCAAAAAACAACCCAGCACACCTTTGAGGGACATAGTATTCATTTAATCTACATTTCTTCTCTGCAGCCCCTGGGTTTGGAGCCACTTAATTAGGACGATCTGGCTGATGACCCTCCCACTTCATCGCACCACTTTTAGATCTCCTGTTTTGCTCTTCAGGATTACTGATTTCCTATGAAGTGTAGAGAGCCAGGAAGAACTGGAGGGCGGCCGAAAATGAAGAATTTAAAAATAGGATAGAAGGAAAAAATAAGACATAAAGCATGCTTAGCTTTTCCTTAACGTAATAAATAATGAGGAATTGACAAAAAATTCAAATTCCATTTCTAAGATTTTTATGAATGTCTCAAGATATGTTTCTGCTTCTTTTTATTATCTTTGGTTGGGTGATGTTTCCTTGTAAATATTAAGTTAAAGCCAAACAGTAATGAGTAAACACTTGTTGCTGAGATTCCGCCACCACCAGAGGACATTTTCATGTTTGAAATAACGAATCATTTTTCAACCTGCAATCTTCTCCATTATCTGCTTCCTTTTCCTCCTAGGCACATGACTAGTCTACCTTTCCCACACTCCATCACCATTACTTGTGGCCACGTGTCTGAGTTCTGGCAAATGGGATGTGTAAAGAAATGTGTTTGTTCTCTAAGACTGCCTCATAAAACTCACAATTCTCCATGTGCCCTTTCCCCTCTGATGACTGAATGGAAAGGATGAGAGCACTAAGAGAAGGGAGGATTACCCCAATGGAAGCAGCCTTGGTCCAGGAGTGATCATGTAGAAGGCCATCTGAAATGGGACATCAACATCAGACTGTAAAGTTAGAGAGACCTCTATTGTTTAAAGGCATTGCATGATTCAAATTTGTTTGTAATGCAATAGCCTACACTAAAGGTGGAAAATAAGAGGTTAAGTGTAATTTTGATGCCCACTCTCTCCAATGATGAGAGGGACCAAGTCTTCATCTAACTATTCAGCGGAATGCCTTCTATATTACTAGGTGCTCCATAAATATTTGCTGAAAATAAATGACTTTGGTGCTACTAGCCTGTTCTGCTCCTTTTTCTGAGCCAGTGACCCAGAGGATGGTAGTCTAAGAGCTTACATCCTGCTCAGACCTGTATACAAAAACAATTGGGGCAAGACTTTTTAAAGAATTCTTTCCCTGTATTCTTTGCCTATACCTGTTACAATGGAACTTTGTAAAGTAGGGGTCTGAATGAATTCACCTGCCAATATTTCTTTTTTGAATGGCTGTCTTCTGTTATAATCCAAAAGATACTTTTACTTAGCAGTAAGAAAATGGCTAACATCACTTATTTGGGGATAATATCTGTTCAGTGGCTAGGAAGCAGTAGAAAAGATTCCTCATATTATTAAAAAAAACATTGGTTTCAGTTCTTGTCTCCAAGGGATTTATACTTTCTGGGATGAGATGGGGGAATTATCTTCTATGGTTATTTCTAGAATCTTCTCTTCTTACTAAAGAAGTCATGATAACATGCTGAGCCTTTCTGTTTCTTGGGGGCTCTCTCTCTGAGCTGGGTGGGCTATGTACAACAAGCATTTATCTTTGCACTTTCTTCTATACAAAAATGGTGATGATATTCAGTTATCAAGAAATGGTAAGCTCCAAATGAATTGTTTAAGGTACCAAAGTAGACAATACATAGATACGCAAAAAGAAATAGATCCTGGTTTTTGTAAATCCATTCTTTAGTCAGATGGAAACCACTAATGTGGATTTTAAAACAATACAGTAAAACCCCATAGGTGTCAAACATAGCATAGATGACAACATTTGAAAGGAAAAACAAATCCTTTTATGGGAAGGTAGAAGCACACTTAGAGACCATTTTGAAGAATAGCAGATATACACCTTTTTGGCTCCCCTTTTTCTTTTCAAGGATTTTAACCTAGTGGTTTCTTTGGCTCTGTGAAGTCTGTATCATTGTTACTGTCTGTGCACACGATGGATTGAAATCAGGGCTACCTTTATCAAATGGAGTAATTGTCAGCTCCATCCTCCCAGTCGATCAGGCCCAAAACCTTAGAGTCATCCTCATGTCCGCTCATGCTCAGGAAAGCCTAATGGCTCTACTTTAAAACATATCTACCAGGAGTAAGTATAGCTTCACATGTATGAGTGTGAAGTGTGGTTGAGTGTGTGCTTCACATGTACGAGGTCCTGGGTTCAATACCCGGTACTTCCTTTAAAAACAACAACAACAAAAACCATACCTACCACCTGACCACTTCTCCCATCTTGACTAGTGTTATCCTGGTCCAGGCCTCTATGGTAGCTTGAATTATGTACCACAGTTTATACATGTGCTTTGTCATAATCTGCATTCTTGTGGACATAAACCTAAATAAATAGGACCTCTTAAAGATGTTCGTTTTAGTTAAGATGTTAGTTTTAGTTAAGCCCAACTGACTGAGGGTAGGTCTTAACCTGGATTACTTGAGGTCTTATAAAGAGAACCCGAAAGTCGCAGAAGCAGAAAAGGGGAAGACATAGCCATTTGATGGGAGATGGAAAAACAAGCCAAAGAACCCAAGGATTTCTGGTAGTCAGCACCAGAATGCTGCAGATATTCAGGAGGGGCAAACCTTGACGATATCACAATTTTGGACTCCTTCTGGCCTCAAAACTGTGAGCCAATAAATTCTCATTGTTTAAGTCACCCCATTGCAAACTAAGACAGCCATCATCAGCTTTTGCTTTTCTTTTTTTAGCTGCAGGAGCTTCCTAACTGGTCTTGCTGCTTCAGCATTTGCTTCTCTATACTCCAGTTTTCTTAGGGTAATCAGAACCATCCTTTCAGATTATGTCACTCCTCAGTTAAAATCTGCAATGGTTCCCAATTTTCAGTGGTCTGGTCTGATACACAATCTGGGCTGTGGGCCTCTCTGACCTTATCTCCAGCACTTTCTTCTCTGCCCACTCCATTCCAGCCATACTGGCTGCCTTGCTTTCTGCAAACACCTGAGCATGACCTTGTGCATTTGCTAAGGTATCATAGCTGCTATAATAAACCAAAAATCCATGATGCCTCAAACACAGTGGGCATTGTCTTCCTCATCTAAAATGTTGAGCAGGTGCACAGCTCAGTGGGGATCCCCCCCGCCACCATGTCGTCATTCTGGAACCCAGGCTAAATGAGGTTTCCCAGATTGCTTCAGAGAGTGCTCCATTTCAGCCAAGCACAGGGGAAAGGGGCATGGAGGAGTTCGTGTAGGAGCTTTGTGTTGGACAGGCTGGCAGTGGCAGTCATCACCACTCATGGTCCATCAATGAAAACTCAAGTCACACGGGCAAACCTAACTTCAAGAGATCTGGGAAGTACAATTCAACTTGTGCCTGGGGAGTATACCAATTTTGGTTAAATAGTTAACTGCCTCTGCTGCCCCTGAGTAACCACATGGATTTCTCTGTCACTATCTTTAGGCCTATTCTTCAATATCACTTTCAAGTCTATGTACAACACACCCATCCCTGTACTCCTTATTCCTTTTCCCTATTTTATTTTTCTCAATAGCACTCCTTGACACCATATATTTGTTTTTTTTTGTTTTGTTTTGTTTTTGACAGGTCTCAATAAATTTTTTATTTTTTATTATTTATTTATTTATTTATTTTTATTGTGGGTAAAAATCAAATTTTTCACAATACATACCAATATTTGTAAAATGATATATAAATACATATGCATATATGTGCCATATATTTGTTCTTTATTTTTTTAACTGTGTATCTCCTGTAGTGGGTTGAATTGTGGCCCCTCCCCCCAAAAAGTTATGTCCACATGTGATCTCTAGAAACTCTGAATGTAAACTTATTTGGAAAAAGGTTCTTTACAGATGTAGTTACATTACAGATATTGGGATGAGATCATCCTGGATTACCTGGATGGTCCTGAATCCAATGACAAGAGAAGGAGAGAAGACCCAGAGAAGGAGACGTGAAGACAGAGCCAGAGACTGGAGTTATGCAGCCACCGTAAAGGGAATGCATGGAGCCACCACGAGCTGGAAGGGGCAAGGAGGGACTTTGCCCTAGAGCCTTTGGAAGGAGCATGGCCCTCCTGGCACCTTGAGTTTTGGACTTCTAAAACAGTGAGAGAATACATTTCTGTTGTATAGGCCACCCACTTCGTTGTAATTTGTTACAGCACCTGTTGGAAAAGACTGCATCTCCCTTACTGTAATTTAAGCTCCAGGAGGGTAAAGATTTTGTTTCGTTATTGCTATATCTTTCAGTGCATAGAACAGTTCCTGGCATGTAGCAGGGGCTCAACAAATACTTTCTGATTGAATGAATGAGTAGAAATAGAGAAATGTATCTCCAGTCTACGAAGAAGATAAAATTTCATTTTTGAATAGCTTTTATATTCATTATGAAATTTTATGCTCCAGAGGATCACTTTTTCCACCTGTCCTCATTTTGAGATAGCTGTATGTTGTAGTAGTTAAGAGCGAGGCTCTGAACTTTAACAGACTTGAGTTAAAGCTCTGACCACAGAATCACTAGTGTGATATTGGACAAATTCATTAATATTCCTAAGCCTCAGTTTTTACATTTGTAAAACAGATCACTCCTGCATAAGATTGTTAGGAGGATTAAATGAGATAATATGTGAGATATATAGAGATATAGTATATACACTAAGAATACACACTCTCAGTATAGCCCTTGGCCAGTAAATTCATAGTAAATTATAATAATTATAATTATTTATGATTAATGAAATTTTTACAGACTCAATGATCTTTCAATGATCAATTTCTTTTGTAACATTTCTTTACTTAAAGAATCTCAATCAAGTAAGCCATTCCTAGCCACAAAATCCCCAACTATGGTATTTTAGTATTTGCAGCTTTACTTCAGTGTACCACATAAAAGCGACGATAATTTGGTACCAAGTATGTGCAAATTGCTGAGAAATCCAAGATGTAATCAGCCCAATCTGAGAGCAGCCCCCTTGCCACATACACTTTCTCCAAGAGACTGAACCAGCATCTGGCCTCTTGCTTCTCTGCCCTTCAGCTTATTGTGCTCATCGGGATTTGCCATAGGTTTGCTATCTCATGAAAATAAATGATCTCTGTGCTGTTTATGCTGTTATCTAGAGCTTAAATTCCACATGTTAATATTGTGTGACACTTGGGGATACAACTTTCTGAAAACATAATTATTCCTTTGCATACGTTAGCTTAACATTGGAGCCCAGGCAAAAATTCATGAACTACTATATCGCCACTGCAAAAAAGAAAAGAAAAGAAACCTGAAGGGAGAATACGAGGAAGTGGTTGGATAATAAACTTGTGGAGTGTTGCCTATACGAGGGGACAAAGAAGGTGATGCCTTTAGAAGGCAAGGTCAATGTTCTTGCTAACTTGTTTTATTTTGTTTATTGAACATAAAACTATTAGACTTTCATAGATTCACTTTTAACATCAATCCCTTTAATTTTCCTCTAAATTTCTCAAAAGGATGTAAAATAACCCTTGGGTTTGGAGACAGAAGATTGCTTACAATAAACTCAGAGCTACTTACCCTGGCTCAGGAAATCTTGCCTGGTCTACATCACAGACAGAGCTCCAGGTTCTGCCACAGCAGCTTTCTTTTGGTTCTTCAGAGTTATTTCCTGCGAAGAACCTTTACACTAGCTGCTCTCTTGGCCTTGGAATGCACTTTCCTGGTCTTTGTATGACTGGCATCTTCAGAGAGGCTTCCCCTAAATCCTCATGAGCACATCATCCTGTTTTTATTCTTTACCTAGCATTGACATTTTTTCTTGGTGTATGTGCGTGCTTGCGTGTTTGTCCATCTATTGATGAATGACTCTTTTCACACCCTGTTACAAAATAAGCTCTATGGAAACAAGATCTTGTCTGTCTTGTTCCTTGCTGGATACCTAGTGCCTATGACAGTTCTTGGCACCTAGTAGATGCTCAGTAAATAAATAACTATTAGATGTAATCAAGGTAAAGCTGTCTATACATTTATTCAGCCCTCGATATCCCAAATTCTGACTTCCAAATCCCAAATTCAGCCCTATATATTACAAATTCTAACTTCTGATACAGAATTATATGTAATATTAGCATATAATATTTAGGTACTGAATATTAATACACATAGTTGTTGGCCATTGAGGTAGGTAAGGGGTAAAATAGGAGAGTATTTGGGTAGGGGATTCAGTCATGTGAATATTATTTTGCTACTAGCATCCCTTCTACCTTGACCAGGGGTTATTTTGCTTTTTTAAAAAATTTATTTATTTCTCCCCTCTTCCCTCATTGTTTGTGCTTGCTGTGTGCTCTCTATGTCTGCTTGTCTTCTTTTTGGGAGGCAATGGGAACCAAACCTGGGACCTCCTATGTGAGAGGGAGGCACCCAACTGCTTGAGCCACATCTGCTCCCTGCTTGTTGTGTCTCCTCGTTGTGTCATCTCATTGCGTCATCTTGTTGCATCAGCTCACCACGCCAGCTCACTGTCTTGTCTGACTTCTTTTGGAGGTACTGTGAACTGAACCCAGGACATCCCATGTGGTAGGTGGGTGCCCAACTGCTTCAGCCATATCTGCTTCCTAACCAGGGTTCTTAACAAGGGGTCCATGAGCTTGAACAGAAATTCAAAAAAACATTCTTGTGGGGATGTGTTGGTATGGATGTGATATATTTATTAAATAATACACAGTGTAGTGTGGCCTTAGCAAGGGGTCTGTGGTTTTCACCTGACTGGCAAAAGGGTTTGTGGAACAAAAAAGGTTAAGAATCCTTGACCTTGACATTCCTGAGGGAGAAGAACAAGCAGAGAAAAAACACTGACAAAGGAAAGTCAAGGACAGCTTTATTATTAGTGGTGTAGGCACCTCAACTCCCAATGGAGAGTTTGCTTGCAAAATGCACTGGAGCAAGCAGGTTAGCCCCATAGCCTGAGGTGTGTGGGGGAGAAGCAGCAGCATTTGACAGCTTTATCTTCTCAGGCTCAGTTATAAATCTTGGAATCTTATCACTCTCTGGCCAACAATACGCTACAATAAATATCTGAAAAGCAGAAAGATGGGGCATTGGTTTGAGCTCCTTCAGTATAGGAGAAGCCCTTTGTTCTTTTAACTACTCCAGACACATGGTCTTAGAAAGAAGAACCATACTCTGTTCCCTTTGTAAACATATTGAACAGATTCTTAAAAAGTTAAATATACATTTATCAGAGGGCCCAGAAATCCCACTCTTAGGTATTTACCCAAGATATGTGAAAACACACCTTCACACAAAGGCTTATATTTAAATGTTCCTAGTAGCACTATTCATAACAGCTAAAAACCAAAAATGAAATGTCCGCCAATTTAAAAATGGATAAACAAATTGTAGTATAGCCATTCAAAGGAATTCTAGTCAGCAATAAATAAGAACCACTTATAAATACACCATCATGGCAAATCTTGAAAGCATTATACTCAGTGAGAGAAGTCAAGCAAAAATGTATAGCTGTTGTATGAGTTCATTTATATGACAGGTCTAGAAAGGAAAAACCATCATGGTAACAGAAAGAGGAGTAGTGCTTGCAGGAACTGGGAGACTAAGAGAGAGGGGCTTTGATTGCAAAGGTTTCAGTCTTGACAAATGTATTACATCATGATAGTGGTAGTGGATATACAATAGTATATATATTTGTCAAAGCTTATCAAAGTGCATGCTTAAAATTGGTGGATTTTATTGTATACAAATTATCTCATTAAAGCTTATTAAAGTATATATACAGTTCTATAAATACTCTGGAATCCATTGCAAAGATATTACATTGCTCCCTTTTGGGGAAGAGAGGGAGAAGCAGAAAGGGGAAGGAAGGCATTTCCTTCCCTTTTGAAAGAACAGCTAGCCTCTGGGGCATGTTCTAGCAAAGTTACAATGGGTGACAAACTTTCTGTTTCACTCAACATGGCTCTGAATGGTTCTTCTCATTTCACATTTTGAAATTACAGCTTCTTCTTTGTATTCTTCAATGAAGTTTTTCTGACTAGGAATATTTTTTTCTTTTAAATAGAGTCAGAGAATGGGCAAGGGGCATGAGAGGCGGTGTGGGGAAGGCTGAGGTTATGCTCTTTCTATGAAACAGGAAATACATACACAAGGATTTTCATGGCTTGTGGGTGATGACCCGAACTTGATATGTCTTGACCTGATGTGTCTCTTACATATTTCGAGTATCCCCATCATGAACCTCATTTTCACAAAGGTCCCATAATATGGTGATATGGGTAGAGTCAGTGTGTTTCACCACAAGGATTCTAGGAGGGTCCCTTTGATCTCCTTATACCTTTAAGCTGGGCAGAAGTCCCTCTGATAGAGCATGTGGTTAGGGCCAGGGCTATTTGGAGATACATTATTTTAGGTCTTAGAGAAAAGTTTGCTTGCGTTTGGATTCAAAATATTATTTGAATAACAGATGACTGATGAAAAACTCAGGTCCTGAATCATGAATTTATTTTTTGCACAACGTTTCTTTTTACCCTCCTGTCAAATCTTTGTACCTAAAATATCTAAGCTAAATAGTTGAAAAAGCACAACAGGGTGGAGAAAAATGCAAGTCAAACCAGCATAGACACATGGTGCTTAAGCAGATGGTCACTGTGCTATCCAGAGTCTCCCTCAGCCCCTAGGGTGTACCAGTCTCTAAAACAAAACGTGCTACTCTAAATTTACTGTAGCAGATAATGGTGTGGCCATTCGGAACCAGAGAGGAATGGGAAGAAACATAGCGTAATTTGCCTTTTGCAGACTAGGAATTCCCAAATAAGTGGGAAACTATTTTCATTATATATTTGTGATTCTTGACTTTGAAAACTGATTAGTTACTTACCTTTCAAAGTTCAACTACGTAGGGAGCAGTATTATTCCTGCCCCAATTTGCTAAATTGGAAGGGAAGCTGCTCTTCCTGAGCATTGGTAAATCCAAGATAAGACCGCGCCCTTCCAAACCCTCTCCAAGCTGGGCTCGTTCTGCCATCTAGTGGCTATATTGCTAAACTACACTGGTAGGGCATTACCTAATTGGGTCTGCTCAAACCCTGAGGATTCATTTTTTTTTTTTTCCCCAATTTTTAAAAAATTTTTATTGTGGGTACTAAGGATTCATTTTTAAAAAAATCTGTTTTATTGATACATATTAACAAAGCATACAATCCATCCAAAGTATACAATCAATGGCACTTGGCATAATTACACAGCTGTGCATTCATCAATCCAATCACCATTAGAGCATTTTTATTATTACAATATTAATAGTAATAATAAAAAAAACAGACAAACAAAAAACTGTACCCCTTAATATTCACCTTTCAATCCCTCTAAGCTTTCCCCACCATAAACAACTGCCATTTCATTTCCGTCTCTCTAATTTATTTTGTACATTCATTTTTCTTTTCTTAAGCTTTTTTCAGTCTTATTGATACATATTAATAAAGCATAAATCCATCCAAAGAGTACAATCAATGATATTCACTGTAATCACATGTTTGTGCATTCATCACCTCAAGATTCATTTTAATTTAATGAATCATGTACTTGGTTTTTGGTCTTTAGCATCCTTTCATTTCCATCTACTACTGTTTCATCTTGGAAAAATTATTTAATATTTTTTGTATCAGTCTTTTCATCTGTAGAAGAAGGTTAAGCCCCTACCTCATATGGTTTTCCTGAGACTCATGTGAAAAAATGTATGAAAAGCACTTAGCAGAGTACCTGGAATAAGGCAATTCTCTCTTTTTTTTCATTTTAAAAACAATTTATTGAAGTATATCATTCATACATGCACATACACAAACAATAAGTGTATAGTGAAAGTTGTGAACTTACAAAACAAACATGTACAGCATCATACAGGGCTCCCATACAACACCCCACCACAAATACCCTGCATTGTTATGAAACATTTGTAACAAATTATGAAAGTATCATCAAAGTATTGCTACAAACTATAGGCTATAGCTTACATTTGGTATATTTTTCCCCGACCCACTCTATTATTTTTTTATTCATAAAACATATAATTTATCTAAAGTGTAAAATTAATAGCATTTGGTATAATCACAGAGTTGTGCATTCATCACTCAGTCAATATTAGAGCATTTTCATTACTCCAAAAAAAACAAAACAAAAAAACCAATCATACCCATATGTTAGTGCTACTAATTAAAAATTCTATGAGGTGCTTTCACCGTTTCCATTCATTTCTAAACATTTACAAACAACTTTTTACCAATTCTGCACAGATTAAACCTCAGCTTTCCATTCTCTAACCACATTCTTTTCTCTAATGACTTATATTCTAGCTATTAACTCCATCAGTCTGCTCATCGTATTTGGTTCATAATAACAAAATCATACAATAGTTGTCCTTTTGGGCATAGCTTGCTTTACTCAACATAACTTCCTCTAGGTTCATCCGTGTTGTTATACGCTTCACGACTTCATTTCTTCTTACAGCTGAATACTATTCCATCATGTGCATATACCACAGTTTATCCACTCATCTGTTGATGGACACCTAGGTTGTTTCCATCTTTTGGCAATTGTGAATAATGTCACTATGAACATTGGTGTGCAGATGTCTGTTTATACCACTGCTTTCAGTTCTTCTGGGTATACATCTAGTAGTGGTATTGCTGGGTCACATAGTAAATATATATCTAACTTCCTTAGGAAACTCCAAACAGTCCTCCACAGTGGCTGTACCATTCAACATTCCCGCCAACAGTGAATAAATGTTCCTATCTCTCCACATTCTTTCCAACACTTGTAGTTTACTATTTTTTTTAATAGTGGCCATTCTAGTATGTATGAAATTATGTCTCATTGTAGCTTTGATTTGCATTTCTCTAATATCCAGTGATGAACATTTTTTCATGTTTTTTTTTTTTTGTCATTTGTATTTCCTCTTTAGAGAAATGTTTATTCAGGTCTTTTGCCCATTTTTCAAACGGGTCATTTGTCTTATTGTTGTGTTTTAGGATCTCTCTCTATATCATGGATATTAGACTCTTGTCAGATGTGTGATTTCCAAATATTTTCTCCCATTGTGTAGGCTGCCTTTTTACCCTCTTCACAAAGTCCTTTGAGGTGCAGAAGTGTTTAATTTTGAGGAGGTCCCATTTATCTATTTTTTTTCTTCTGTTGCTCATGCTTTGGGTGTAAGTAAATCCAAAGGTAAAAGCCCTCCACCTACTACAAGGTTTTGTAGATGTTTCCCTACATCATCTTCTAGGAGTTTTATGGGCCTGGCTTTTATGTTTAGGTCTTTGATCCATTTAGAGTTAATTCATGTATAGGGTCCTCTTTCATTCTTTTGGTTATGCATATCCAGTTCTCGGAACAAGGTAATTCTTGAATAAAGATTCGATGCTCTTGTTGTTATATTTATAATTATAGCTATAATTATGCAAATCCAACTAAATGGAAAAAATAGGCCTAAACATGGGAAATCAAGTTATGCATATATAAGCATTTCAGAATAAATTAAATACATAGTGTTTAATACTTGGAAGAAGATCAAGCTTATTTGGGCATCTTGTGTATACTGCCAACAAATACATTATTGCAATTATACTTGCCTCATTCCAAGTCATTCCCTGCCTCATATTGAATGTTTCCTTCACAGCATAGCTAGCATAATTTAGTTTATAAGTACAGGGTAGTCTTCAATAGAGAAGGATTGTGTCCAAGGAAAATTATTTGTTTAGCTATTCATTCAATGTATCGTTAGACTCTGGGGTACGCAAAGATGAAGACTCAGAACCTTCCCTTAAAAAGCTCTCTATTAAGCAGGATTGATCGGACCAGGAGAAAATCATCATAACAATGACAAAATGTACCAAATGTCCAGAGAGGTCTGGAAAAGCACCCTGGAGGTTTGGAGGGAGGGGAGAGGACTTACGGTTGTGGTAGGTGAACCCAGTCCAGAGACAAGTTAGCTGCAGAAAATCCACATTTAAATTGGACAAGAAGATTTTGAGGTGAATGAGGGAGTGGTGAATTCAAGGTAAGAAAAAGAATATCGTCAAAGGAGCCCAGGCAAATGCTTGGTGTGTCTGGTTACAGCAGGAGGTATGTGTAGGTGAGGAGTGAGAGGCACGGCCAGGGAGGGCTGCAAGTGCTGCAGAAGGTCGAAATGAGCTGCATGTTCAGGAATTACAGACCAGGGGCAATATGATCGGCATGATTCGTTTTGGAATATTAACTTAGAAGGAGGGTGACACTGAATTCTCTCCATGGAGAATCACTTTTTTAAGTTGCAAATCACTGGGTCATAAGTGGTTCTGGGTCCCCAAGCCTCAAGCATCCACAGTCTGCACATGGCAGGTGTTCAGTGACTATTTGTTGATTAAATGAATGACTTCTGACCTTCCCTCCATGTGTGATGGAGAAGTAGGCTTGCTTTTCAACCAGTACCCATCTTCCAGAGGGATCATCTGAAGTGATGGCTGAGAGTGTGGGCTCGGGAGTCAGCAACGACTCTGTGACTCAACGCCGGACAAATGATATCAAGACTCTCTCCTTGGGCCTCCATTTCCTCACTTAAAAAATGGGGACAAAATTAGAACTTACCTAATGAGGTTGTGACACTTTAAAAGTCAGCCATACAAAGCACTACACAAATGGTAGCTTTTGTTCTGGAGATGTTAGAATTCTAGTTTGGCAACCAGAGCAGTTTTCTTAGGCTTCTGGCCCCAGTAGATCTACAAAGAAATTACTCTACCTTATTTGCACATCTGTCCTCCTGCCATTTCATTTCACCCCTAGAGATGCATACACCAAAGGACCATAAACCTGAAAACCATCACTTTTTGTTGCCCTAATGGATTTAAGCCTTTTCCTCATGGCAGGCTTCCGTGTGCACACTTGCTCGCTGCTGCTGGCCCCGTCAGCTCTTAGCAGCCTGCTGCCCAGGCCATCTGGTCCTCACCATGGCAGGCCATATGGAGCTCAGCCCTGATTCTTTGGAAAAATCTTGCTTTTTTCTTCCATGGGTTCTCTACTTGGCTTTACCTCCCAGATCTATGGAATTAAGCATTAAATTTTTTTTTATCTTCTATCCTTGAGACTCAATGGCTTAAACGTTATTAGAAGAGTCATTAGGTAATGACCAAAAACTCTACTTTAAGCCTTGTGACATCTGTGACACAAGAGAAATAATTCAGGAATCCCATTTATATAAATGTCCCTGTTCTCTACAAAGGGAATAATATTACATTTCCTTCCCTTCTTTCTTCTGATACTTTAGGTTGTAATTACCTTCTATGGAGCATAGAACAGCAGGCACAGTCATGCTGAACCAGGTAGTTCTTAACTGTTGAAAGTTATTAGCTGCCTGGGAAATGATATGCAAAGTTCCGAGGCATGGTTTGGCTCTTTCTGTGATAATCTCAGTGAAATTCACCAATATCAAGGAGATTTCTAAACTCTCTTTCAAACTCATAGCACAAACACTTGTCTCTCAAAAGTAGGGGCTTAAAGTAAGCCTTAATTGGTTTTTAAAAATAAGTTCTGAAGATTTTGCCTTAATAGGTAAGAGTGTAAGATTGCTTTTTTGAGGATATTAAGATTTAAAGTTATTTTAAAAATGGAGCAGAGGTGAGGGGATGCAATCTTAGCTGCTTCTTAGCAAAGCTGTGAAGTGAAGCAAGTGGATCTTCAGCTGCTGGGGCCCTTCTCCCTCTTCTCAGTTTTTTATGCTTCCATGACCCCAAGTGCATTTATAAAGCAGATTCCTATCATCAGAAGAAAAACATAGTAAAATAGCAGTGCCTTAGCATAAATTAATTCTAAAATGCCAGGCCCCTCAAGATAACGAATTAGCATGCTTTACAAAAGCATCCCCCAGGAGCCTTAAGCAATTAACCTTCATTCTCATCGCAGGAAAATTAATTTCACTCTTCCATCCCTTTTCTTAGGCAGTGATTCTTCTTCCATAATAAACAAAAGCTATTTTCTCTCCAATCCTTTCCAGAGCAGAGTCTCATATTTACATTCTTGTTAACTTTGTCTTTCCTATAGCATTAACCATATATTGCCATCCAATATAGCTATTTGTGTCCAGCTTAATAAACTCAAATCAAAAACTCAATTAACTGTGTCTTGTTCTTTTTATGCCCAGTTGCAGGCACAGTGCCTGGAGCTACTGGGTGTCTGATAAATGAATGTGTGTTGAAGGCTGTAAAGTGCCTGATCTACTCTGGAATGCAGAGCAATTTATAAATTTTCAGTGTATTCATATGATTTACTCTCTTTCATGAATTGGATTATCAAATAATCCAAAATCTTATTCATTATTTCTTTTCAAAATTTATCTCCTCCTCCTAATTAATTATGGCTCTTGGTAGGATCTGAACAAAAATTTTTTTTAATTATAATTAGCTTCTTCATGTCAGAATAATTTCTCAGCTTTATTCCCTATGTGTCATATTCTATTAATTTTTACCTGAATTTTCTCTATATTTATTAATAAATAAATTTTAAGATAATAAAAGAAAGTATTCTTCATTTAATTCAGGAGTCTATAGTTTATTAATATTTTATTAAAACATATTTCCAAATTGCAGTTACAATGGCATATGTAAGCTTTCTCAAGTGTTTTAATAAAGTTATTGTGTTGAGGTTTTTTTTCTAAGTTTTCAAAAATGTATTTTAGAATTCTTAAAGCATCATCATTCTCATGCTGTATGTCTTGAATAGCTTTATAACAGCAGATCATCTTATAACACTTGGGAGTGATGAAAGAAAAATCCAAGTCGCTCATGTCTTTAAAATGCTCCATCTACAAAGAGTATAAACAAAACTTATAAGTGTTGCAAAATTTGAAGCAGTTGACAATTTCAGGTACTCAGAGGCAGCTTTTTCTTCTGCCAACGAGGTTAAGTGAATGAGCTGCACACAGCACACATTCTGCAATTTATTAATATTTTAAAGAATGCTTACAGCCATTTGTTTTTACCCTTGTCATATTTCTGGCCACAAATGTAACTCAACACGATCTGATACAGTGCAATGCATAAAATATGCAACTTCCCATGTAGACATACTCAAATGATGTGGAGAGTGTGGAGAAAAAATGCAATGCCAGCAGGAACGGCCAATCAAATGACCCAGCCATTTCCTTCCTGGGTATTTACCTAAGAGCAATGAAAACACATGTACACCCAAAAACTTGTATAGGAATGTGCATACAAAGACTTGTTCTTGAATATTCATGGCAGCGTTATTCATAAGAACCCCAAACAGGAAACAAACCAAATGTCTATCAATCAGTGAATGAAAAACAAAATATGGTCCATCCATACAATGGACTACTACTCAGTAATAACATAGGATGAACTACTGAAACACACCATCCTGGATAAATCTCAAAAGCATTATGCTGAGTGATGTAGTCAGATACAAAAGTGTACAGACAGTCTGATTCCCTTCATGCAAACTAATGAATAATGAAACACCAAAATCAAATGCGGTCAGAGCCTAAAGGCAGAGTGAGAGATGTACTTCAGAGGGGCACGAGGAGTCTTTTGGGGGTGATGGAAATATGGCAATGGTTACATGGGCATGTATACCTGTTAAAATTCTTCGAATCGTACACTTTAAGTAGATGCAGTTTACTGCGTGTAAATTGTGCCTTAATAAAATTGATTTTCAAAATTAGTAAAGACTATCTTGGGTAATGGCATTATGCATGACTTTTTGTTATTATTTCCTAAAATTTTAATACTGAGCATGTATTACTTTAATAATTAGAAAAGAATTGTAAAAACCACCACCACCACCACCAAAAACCAAAGAGCTCACAATCTAAACCTACACTTTAAGCCATCCAAGATATACAAAGGGGCATGAAAAGTCTAAACATCTTTTTACACACTTTGAGAAACATACATCTTTTGTAAAAATATATTAAAAGCATAATGCTTATAATTTTCCTTTCTGTTCATTGAAAATTAAATTTCTTATCGCTCATTGCTTCCCAGAACTCTTTGAAGCAAAATAAGGGGAACGGAAGCAGAAAAATGCAAAAACTTTTTTGAGAACGAGTGCCTTGAGGAGAAAAGGCTGGGAAACTGGATAAAAAGGTAAATTCCAGTCTTACTTTTATAAAAGAAACTACTAGCCATTTAGAGAATGAGAACAAAGTCTGCTTTACAACTGCCTTTGTTTTCCCTCCCTTTCTCTGCTTGATAGAGAATTGAGAGGAAGTAAATGCATAATACTTCGTTTTTTTTGCTTTAATCCATAAAACTATTCCCCGAAGATTTTAGCAAAAAGCAGTTGAGTTTTGGTTTTTAAAAAATTAGAAAAGCAATAAAGGAGAAGGATCTGCACTTCTCATTGCTTCTAATTTTTTTCTGTGATGAGTTTCCTGGCCAAATGTGTAAGCAGTTTGTCCTTTCAAATATGGGAAAATATGTGCAGCAGCAACTTGTTCAGGAGCCAAGATTCCTTATAGTGCTATTTGCTCTGTTGAGGGAAGATACATTCATTTAGTACCAGCCAAACCCTAGTGTGGGAAATGTTTGGAAGAACATGGAAGGTGTTATTGAAAAGAAGAAGTGATGAGAAATTTTAAACGTTCTTCCTATGAGCTATTTAAAAGAAAAACATTAAGAAATTAATAGATTTTGCAAGGAAAAGTGATGGCTTAAAGTGTTTCTCAAAGTGTGGATTTGCAGACCACCTAAATCAAAATTATTTCAGGTGCTTGTAAAAATACAAATAACAGGTTCAACCTCAGACCTAGTGAAACAGAAACTGTGGGAGGTGAAGTTATATTTAAAAAATAACACCAATACACATAAATACATAACACTATAAATCAGGGGTCGACAGATGATGGCTGGCAGGCCAAATCCAGCCTGCCACTTGTGTTTGTAAATAAAGTTTGATTGGAACACCCATGCTTGGTCTAGTGCTGATTTTGAGCTATAATGGCAGAGTTGAGTAGTTGTGACAGAGACTGAGTAGCCTACAAAGTCTAAAAATATTTACTTTCTGACCCTTTCTAGAAAAAATCTGCTACCTCTGCCCTAAGCCAATGCCACTCTAACTTTAATGTGCTTACAAATCACTTGGGAATAATGTGAAAATAAAAATTCTATTTCAGTAGGTTTGGGTTAGGCCTGAGATTTTATGTTTCTAAAAAGCTCCCAGTGATGCAGATGTTGCCATCTTGTAGATCACATTTGAAAAGATAGGATCTAGATTTGTGGTTCTCAGAGTAGGAGAAATGCAAATTCTCATCCTTACCATAGACCTACTGGATCAGAAACTCTGTGGGTGAAACCCAGCAATCTATGGTTTATCAAGCTCTCTAGTGACCCTGATAACATGCTAACGCTTGAGATCTACTGGTCCAGATCATCCTTACGCTAACTAAAACCTGATAACCATTATTTTCAGGCATCCTGAAATGATATGATTTTGTTAGACTCCATTAACACTGATTCTCCCAAACACAGTACATATTTGCTGTTCATAATTATTTTGGCAGTTTGAGATTATTTATGAACCCCAAAAAAGAGAAAAATTATGTTTATAAACTATCTATTCCTCTGGGTATAATACCCTTTGATTGTATTAAATTCAAAGGATTTAAGTTTACTTGATAAAATAAATTTAGGGCTTTTGATTGGACCAGTCAGTAGGGTGTGACTCAGGTTGAGGCCCTACCCCCTTGGTGGGCCAATATAAACAGACACTCACTCAAGATGACAAACAGAAGAGGAGAGAACTTTGTCATTTTTGATCCTGGGGCCCTGGAGAGAGATGGAGTATTTGCCTGATAATCTACAGCTGACCTTGAGAAGACAGTCAGACTGATATAGGAAGCCCTGAGAGACAAGCCCTAACCAGGAGAGAGAGAGAGAGGACTGGAAACCTTAAGGGAAAGGAGAGATCAGGCAGAGATCAGTGACCATTTTGCTTCAACACGTGGCAACTGGCTTTTGCGAAAAAGCAACCTTGGCTTGGACTCTTTAGGGCCTTGTAAGCTTTTGCCCCAAATAAATATCCTTTATAAAAGCCAGCAGATTTCTTGTACTTTGCATTAGCACCTCTTTGGCAGACTAAATTCAATTATTAACAGATAGGGAGGGAAAAAGACACTGTGAAATTGCCACGTAAAACTACCTCATTTGTTTCTCTCGTCTTCCAAATGGCAGTATCAAATAACTAAAACTTCAAATTTGTCTTCATTGGTTTACTCTAGTTTAATTAATATATTTTGGAGGGATATTCTATTTTAGTGGCTGCTCAAAAATAGCTTCAAATACCATGTAATTTCTGAAATGATCAACAGAGGGAGCTGGTGTTATAATCCTAACCCCAAAGAGCAGGGGAAATTTTCCTCCTTACTGACGGAATCAAAGGAGCAATGGCTCCCTTGACTCATCCTGAGGAAAATGTTATTGTTGAATGTATAGCTCCTATTTACATGTTATATACATCCCTCTCTAATGCCAAAACAGCTAGAAGTACATTCAAAATAAGTGTAACCAGAAGAATTCCATTCTATTCTATTCTGTTTCTCTCAACATTCACAGACTGCCCTTACATATTCAAGCAATGTTCAAGGTACACGAGATAACTAAGAAACAGATACTGTTCTCACATTACACATAAGCTTTTGGGAAGAGGGGTTGTTCACAGAAACATGCAAACAGGTTTCAACACAGAATACAATTCCTTACCAGGATCAGAAGGGAACTGAACAAGTAGATGCTTCGGTACAACTAGAAGTGGCTACTTGTGTACATAACATGATGAGCCATAGGCGGAACCAAACCATGCAGCTGGTTGGTGTTCCCACAAGCTGCTTGGCTTGAATGGTATCCCATACTGGTAGTAGCAGAGTAAGTACAGGCTATTAACTGTGATCGTCCAGTTTGTCAGCAGGAGAGATGATGTTTACAAAATTCAATGGGATGTATTCCCAGGGGTGCAGAACCAGCACACTGCTGACAAATGGACTATATCAGACCCCTGCTTTTAGCAGCAGGAAGATTTAAATGAGTTTTGACTAGCATGGATGCAGATTCAGAACTTGGCTGTGCTTATCCAGTGATATAAAGTACTGTTAAGAATATAGGTAGAGGACTGAAATAAAAAATACTATATCAACTTGGCCTACCAAGTGACATTTCTTCTGATCCAGAAACTAGTTTCTTAATGTACACTGTCCAAAAATGGACAAAGTGCTTGAAGCAGTGGAAACTCAATAAATATTTGCTGACATATGAAGAGGTGGATAGAAAACTGAAATGACTGACTGAATCAAAAGGATAAAAGAGGTAGTCAAGGTCTGATGAGGATCCTATTAAGATGAAGCCAAATTCAATCAGCCTGGGCCTTAATCTTATGTGACTGGAGTCCTTATAAGCAAAGGAAATTTGGACACAGAAAAAGCCACAGGAAGGGACAGAGAGAGATAGATTGCCGTGTGATGTAGGCAGAGATGGAGTGCCAGCAAACCACCATAGGAATGCTACAAACCTCAGAGAAGGAATGACCTGCCAATAACTTAATCTTGGACTTCTAGCCTCCAAACTGTGAGCCAATAAATTTCTTTTGTTTAAACAAACCAGTTTGTGGTATTGGTCTTAGCAGCCCTGGCAAACTAAGAAATGGTGCACATGGGAAAAGAAAAGACAAATTGGAGAAACTTTGCAGAGGTAGAATCTCAGGTTTTGAAAAATGTTTGGATATAGGGAATAGAAGACAGTGGGGATAAAAATGATTGGGTGACAGATGATGGTGTCTTGAGCATGGATTAATGAATTAGAAAGCCAATTAAGCTTTTGGGGTGAGTGTTGAGAGAGAAGTTTAATTTTAGACCGTTTTATTTGGAGGTGCTTGAGAATCATCGAGCTTGTGATAAACAAGAGATTTGGAATTTCAACTTTAAGGCTTGGAAGAGAAGTGGGATAGAAATAGAGATTAGAAGTCTTCTGGAAGAGTTGTCTGTTGAATCTTGGGGTAGTTTAGATATATGAGAAAAAGAGTATATTCAATCAAAAAGTCATTGATCCATTGAACAAGCATTTATTGAAGAACTAATATGTTCTAGGCACTGGGCTACAAGGCTGAGGATAACAGCCAACATTTATTGTATACTTACTGTATGATAGGCACTGGTCTAGTCTGGGAATAGAGTAATAAACTTAGGCAAAACTTAGATTCTAGTGAGGGGAAATAAAAAATAAAATTAACAAGTAAAATATATACTATGTTAGATGATGATATGGAGAAAAATAAAGCTAGAATGTGGAATAGAGAATGTTAGGGTTAGGGGCTTTCAGTTTTAAATAGAGTGGTCAAGGAAGACCTCACTGAGAAGTTAATATTTGGGCAGAGACCAGAAGCAGGTAAAGGAGCAAAGGTATCTGGGAAACAAGTCGTTTTAGTTTCCTACCTGCCAAAACAAATACCATGCAATGGGTTGGCTTAAAGAGTAGCGATTTATGGGCTCACAGTTTTGAGGCTAGGAGAAGTCCAAAATCAAGGCATTATCAAGGCAATGCTTTCTTCCAGAAAACTGTCGCATTCTGGGGCTGGCTGCTAGTTGTCCTTGGTCCTTGGCTTTTCTGTCACATGGCAATGCATATGGTGCCCTCTTCTAGCTTCTCCTTTCTCTTCAGGGTTCCACAATTTTCAGCTTCTGGCTGCTATCTCTGGCTTTCTCTTTTTCTGTGGCTTCCCTATGAAATCTTCAGTAATTGGATTAAGAACCATCCTGATTGAGCTGGGTCACACTTTAACTGAGTAACCTCATCAAAAGGTCCTACTTACAATGGGTTCACACCCACAGAAATGTATTAAGTTTAAGAACATATTTTACTGGAATACATAGCTCCAAGCCTCCACAAAAATGTTCTAGGCAGAGCAGCAAGCATCAGCAGGGACACTAACGGCAAAGGTGCTGGGGTGGGAGCATGCCTAGAGCATTTGAGGAAAGCAAGAAGGGTAGCATTTCTGAAGCAGAATAAGTAAAGGGAGAGTAGAGGGAAATGAGATCAGGGAGGCAACAAGGGCCAGCTCATTAGGACTTGCAGGCCACTGAAGTGATTTTAGTTTTATTAAAAGTGAAATGAAAACCCGTTGGAGGGTTTCAGTGAAGAAGTGCCATGATCTGACTCATATTTTATTGGTATCACTCAGGATTCCATTGGGACAAATAGTTAAAAGGACAAAAATAGAAGCAGTTGAGGGGCTGACCAGGCAAAAGACACGGAACTAGATGCTACCTACAAAAGGTCAGGGCAGGGAAGCGGGAGTGGCTCAGTCGATAGAGCCCCCGTTTACCATATGGGAGGCCCCGGGTTCGCTTCCCGGGGCCTCCTTGTGAGGGCAGGCCGGCCGGCGCAGCCTAGTGAGCTGATGCAGCAAGCCCTCACAACAGGAAGCGGGTGTGGCTCAACCGATAGAGCTCCTGTTTACCATGCGTGAGGCCCCGGGTTCGCTTCCCTGGGGCCTCCTTGTGAGGGCAGGCCGGTCCGTGTGGTGCGGGGTGCTGATGCAGCGGGACCTCACAGCAAGGGGAAGATAAGCAGACACGGAGAAAGCACGCAGCGAATGGACACAGCTAACACAAGCAGCAAGGGGGGGATAAATAAATAAATAAATAAATCTTTAAAAAAAAAAAAAAGGTCAGGGCAGATGGTAACAAAGGAGATTTCATTACGTTTGGCAATTATGAGGTCATGATTCCTCATAGGAGAAGTGAAATGGTGAAAGTAGGAAACTAATTACAATGGGTATGGCAGATGCAATCGGCACCCCTCCTATATCCCTTTGGCATTCACCATTGCCAAACCTGCTGATGGCTTCCTACTGTTAGCACCTGCCACTTTCAGCCTGAGTGGTTTGTCACTAGCTGGAGTCCAGTCCCCGTCTTGGAACTGGCCAGGAGTGCTAGAGTGCTCCCCCAGGAGTAGCTCACAATGATTTAGGATGGGAATTGATGGGTAAGTACTCCAGTATTCCCATCTCTGACGAGGGAATAACACTAAGACATGTTCTACACAGTCTCCCAAAGGTCCTCCAGTGAGTTTCAAGTCCCATTTCCCACAGTAGTAACTTAAAAATTAACACCATCCTATACTGGATCTTTCCCTTCTGTCTCCTCCTAAAATAAACTCTTCCCAGCAAATAGATGAGCCCTTGATCAGCTGATATTTCCAAAATATACATTCACAACAATTTAAGGAAGAAAGAATCCCATGTCATTTCCAGGCATTCCCAGATACCCATATTTAAAGTCCATCAACTATTTGGTTGCATCATATGAAATTGCTTGTATTTGATCATTTTTAACCTACAAAAATTATAATTTTGTATGGTTCAACCCAATACTCAAAAATGTCATGGGTGAGGTTTCGTGTTGACTAGATATCAGATTCTCAGGAGCTTTTTGTCAACCATCAACTCTCAGTCTATAGAGTGTACCTGAGGCTTAAAACTGCCAAGGACACTTTGTAGCTCATGAGACACACGGCTGAAGGTAATGAAGATTGACAAATTATTCATTTAATTTTTAGTCTTTGCTAATTACATATGCTTTATCAAAAGAATGATAGTAATTTCTATAATTCAGTAGTACAAATAACCAGCTTTCTTTTTGCTGAATTTTCACAGATATTCTGAAAATAAAAATCTCTTTCTTAAATCTGTTTTTTAATATAAGCATTTTTGAGAGTGAGACAGCTATAGTAGAATGAAACTATGACTGGTGATTTTTCTGCTAGAGACATCATTGAGTGAAAGCAAATTTAGTGAACTTGATTATTTTAGACCTTACCTCTTGCTTCAGTAATTTTTTCTCTAATTTAATTGCTTTGAGGCCAATGATGAAGGGCATATAAAATGCAGTTAAGAGGTGAAAAATACCTCTTGTGAATTGATTTTAAACAGGAGTGATGGGGTGTGACATTAAGAAATGGTATCAGAGAGGCACACTTTGCATTTCACTTCAATTATATCAATTTCAGATTCCGGAGCATTGCAGTTTCACACATGCTTAATTAAAACACGTCAATACCAATACTTTTAGAGATAAGTAAGATGGGGATAGTAATTCCTTTTCTTTCTGGATCAGAATAAGCTCTGGAAGTCTCTTCTACCTCCAAATATCTGTGGTTATAATAGAAGGTGATCTGAACAGAATTCAAAACCCTAAGATCAAATGATATCATTTCAAGTATACTTTGGACCCATTGGAGAGAAAGCAGGCTACATTAATTCCTCAGCTTCCCCAACTCCTATAAGTAGTTTCAGACTGCTCTATTTTTTGGAAGATGTTAATAAGAGAGAGAGAGAAAAAGAGAGACAGAGAGAGATAAAGAGGCTATTAAATATTTTTATGTTAGCTTAAAAATTAAAACTTTTTTTCAAAGAAAACTATAAAAGCTCTAATTATGTCCATTTTACAGAAAAAAAACAAAGTCTTTAGATATTAATGCTTAGGTTGTGTTCTGCAGGTTGTGATACCAAACAAAAGTGGGTTCTTTTCTATCTTTTCTAGCCAATTCCAGAGACACTGGGATTTCAAAGAGAGAAAGAGTTTTATTGGTTGTGCAAGCAGTGGAGCACAGTGGCCTTCTGGCCCAAAACTGCCTCCTGGATCTGCAGAAATTCTAGTATATTATAATGGATGATAATAAGTAATTGGGGTGGAGTTTGCCCATTATATTAATAAACATTAAGGGGGCTGAACCACGATGGGGGTGGGTACCTGGGGGTGAGTTACAAAGTTACCATTATCAGAGATCAAGGCATCCCAGGGAGGGGGATACCGAAAACAAAGGTCAGCTACGAGGTTTTTCACATGGATGTCAAACAGAGAAAGGTAGAGTGGTCACCCTTTCAATAGAAATGTTCATATGCAGAGATAAGATCTGTCTGGAGTGATCATTATAAATAGCAGGTACAAGTGGTCATTTGCAAGGTTAAGATCCACCTGGAATAATCATTAAACAATGGCAGGTTTTTAGTCAGAAACAGTCACATACAGAGGATGATGTCAGTCTAGCCAGTTTCAGTCATTTCAGATATTAACCCTTTTGGCTAATTTATAATATAAAGGCCTCTATATAATGATTTAGCAATCATTGGTTAATTCTTAACCCTCAGTTACAGTTGTATGGTTGATGTCCAAACTATGTGTAACACACTATGCACTAAATCCCTAATCTACATGATTCTTTCAATGATTATATGAATATAAGGGAATTGTATATTTTCTTCTTTTGTCTCTATCTATATTAATAAACTTTCAAGAACTCATGAGTTCTTGAAAGTTTATTTACATAAAAGACTTGCAACACCAATCTCCAGTTCATTGAACTCACCAAGGACAACTAACAAGGAGATGATAACTGACAACAAACCTCTCAAGGAACAGAGAGAATCCGCAACTGCAAGCAAGAAAGTCCCATCCATCTGCCCCATGGGATCTAAGCCCCCTCTCAATTAGAAGTGGAGTGGGCATCACCATCACAGAATACTCAGGATTGGGGAATGGACTATGGACTAGAGTAGACTTACAGTTGTTCTACTGTAGACTTGTTGCAATGGAAGAACTTTTATCATGGATGTGGAGGCATTGGCCACTGGAGGTTCTGAGGGGAGGGAGAGGGAAAAATAGGTATAATCTGGGGGCATTTTTGGGACTTCAGAATTATCCTGAATGACATTGCAATGACAGATAAAGGCCATTGTATATCTTGTAATAACTTGCAAAAACATGCGGGAAAGAGTGTAAACTACAATATAAACTATAATCATTGCTTAGTGGCAATGCGCCAGGATGTATTCATCAATTTTGACAAATGTACCACACTAATGAAGGATGTTGTTGATGTGGGAAAGAGTGGGAGGACTAGGGAGCGGGACATATGGGAATCCCCTATATTTTTTGTGTAACATATATGTAATCTAAGTTTCTTAAAAAATAATAATAATAAAGTATCTTTTTTTTAAAAAGTACTCATCTCTTGCCCTCTTTTCTTCACTTTTTCCTTTTCTAAAGGCATTTTATGATAAAAGAACAAGTGAAAGTCATTGAAGGGATCAAGTCCTCATCTGTGGGGTTATGTTATATTGTGGTACTTGGAAAGCATAATGGTTATCTCAGGTTCTCCGGAAGGTATTTGGGGCCACAGAGGATGTCAGCTAGCAGACATTATAAGGTAGAACATTTATTTGTTGGGGTCATAAATGACTGTGCTTTTAGAAAATTTTAACATGTAGTAAAATCCTCAAGAACAAAATAAAACCTGCATTTTCTGTTAGTTCCTTTTATTTTCTTTGTTGGCAGATAGGTGAAGTAATTGACTGAATAATACTATGTGCCATATATTATGTATATATTATATTCCCCCTTAAAACAAATGTTGCCACCTCCCCTTTAAAGACAAGGAAACAGAGAAATTAAGTGACTTGCTCAAGATCACGCACCTAGTATGTGGTTAGCTAAAAATTCAAGCTCAGTTCCATCTGGTTCCTAATTCCACACTTTTTCCACCCCACCACACTGCCTTCAAACAGGACGTTCAGATATCATTATCAGTTATGTGTCAACCTCCCAATTGTTGGCTTGTAAAGTGTAAGGTCTGAAGTGATTGTGTGGCTCCCTTAATATCAACTTCCTAAATTGCTTTACTCAGCCATCTCTAGCTGAATTCAGCTGACAGGTTAAAAATGAAAAGTAAAGCTGCTAAGGTGTGTATCCTCCACCTAATCAAGATAATTTAAGAGGACTCTTTCATAAGCCAGGATTAATAACATATGTGGATTTATACCATTTATTGCTTTCTCCTGAGATATAGTTTATTTCAATGTTTTTTCATTAACCCATATATTTTATTTTTAAAAATAAAAGTTTCCAATCAAAATATAACACTATATAGAGAAGAATGCACAAATTCTAAGTGTACAGCTTGGTAAAATATCAAAATCTGAAGTCACTCTGTGTAATCTTCCAGATAAAACACTTTGCCAGCACCCTGAAATCCCCTCATTGCCTTCCCAAGAACTCCCCCTTTTGTCCTCCCCAAAAGTAACCTTTATCTTGACTTCTAACACCATAGATTAGTTTGATGTATTTTTGATTTTTTAATAAGTGATATCTTACAGTTTTTATCTTTTTTTTTCATGTGAGTATTCACTCAACATTATGTTGTTACATGTAATTGTAGTTCTTTCATTTTCTTTGCTGAATGTTATTCCATTTTGTGAATATACATGTTTTTTTAAAAAACAATCTCATTCTACTATTGATGTACATTCGAGATAGTTCCATTTTGGGACTATCACAAGTAACACAGCTGAGGACATTCTTGTACATGTCTCTGGCACACATTCATCTTTAGTAGATAATGCTGGACAGATTCCAAAGTGGTTGTACCAATTTACAATCTTACCCACCGTTAATGAGATGTCAATCTACATCTTAGTCCTAATTTTTTACATTTATTAACATTTCTGCAAAGTTGGGAGCTGGAAGGAAGTCCTCGGGACTGTCCTAGATCTAGCTAACATAGGGAGAGTAAACAGTCTACTCAGGATCACTCTGTGATTCAGAGTGAACTAGGCTGTCTCCTTGGACTTGTCATTGTGAACAAGTGGTAGCAGCACCCGTGCAGGAAGTGGTTCAGGTCCAGGCTGTGAACTGAAAGAGTTTAATGAGATATGGCAGGGCACCAACTTGATGCTCTCATGTGTGAGTAACCACTTTAAATCTTCTTAGCATCGCTATTGAGTCATTGGTCTGACAAGGGCAACACCAAGGCAAGCCCTATAGCAGGGTGGAGGCACAGCGAACCTGGACTTTGTGCTGCGATCACAGCATAAATGAACACTGAGGTCTTCCTAATGTATTTGCTAATCATGGTGTTTGCATGGAAGTTCTGAAGATACAAACTTCTGCAAAGCACCATTCTAGAAGGGAGAATTAATTGAACTATAAAAAAGTGCTTAAAACAGTTGATCTATTTCTTTTAAGTAGGTCAAAATCTTTTATAAAAGTTCTTTATAAATTTTCATAATATTATTTTGGAAATGCTTGTAAATGATACCTACCTTTTATATAGTTAAGAGAGAAGCTGTTAGAGATTATCATTTTCCTTAGGTTACCCTGGATGTCAGAGACAATTCCAGAAATATGTTCGCAACATAGAATAGCTCTATTACTTTAGCTTGTCTTTGAAAATCTTAGTAAGGGTTTGGAGATGGTATGGAAACAAAAAGAGAATATATTCTTGAATTTATTTGTAATTAATGTACATCTATATACTTTCTTCTTGCTAATTAAGGCTAAGGAGAAACTGAACAAACAAGTAAAACTTGTCAGTCCTCAAGGAGCACCTCCCTTCCTTACCTCACTTATTCTAAGTAGGTAAAGAAGAAAAGGTGATGGAATCTCTGAGTAATAAATAAAGGTGAATCTCTATGGCGTTTCTAGTACCTAAAGTTTCTTTGGCTGTAAAAAAAATCATTCTCAAGCTCTTGGTTACTCTTTTATTACTTTTAAAAAATATACACTAATGGTCACTCATTCCTAATATTCCATCAATATTCTTAATTACCTTTTCTTCAGCCTGTAGAGTCATGTACAGAATGGTCTGTAAACAATACCCAGTAACCTGAAAAGTGAGACTTTCAGGTCAAATCCTCTACTGTTGTCTTCTTGCATTTACTTTCAGTGGAATTGGTTGAATTAATTTATTTATACAATACCTTTGCCATAAGCCCTAGCACTTTTCTCCAGAAATAGCAGAAATACCTTTGGATGTGGGGAGAAAGAAGGAAAGTGAGAGTGGTGACAAGACAGGAGAAAGAGGGAGAGACTGTGAGTGCCTCTTGTACATTTCTTGGGGTGAGATGTCAACATGTGTATAACTGGTAGGTGTTAAGAGTGGGACTTCACACTGTGCCAGCAAGAAGCAGTTTCCTCCCTCCCCTCCACTTCTGCACAAATTGGAACCCGTTAAAACAAATGTTGCCATCTGCATTAGTCAGCCAAAGGGGTGCTGATGAAAAGTACCAGACATATGTTGGCTTTTATAAAGGGTATTTATTTGGGGTAGATGCTTACAGTTACAAGGCCCTAAAGAATCCAAAGCTCAAGGTTACTTCCTCACCAAGCTCTGTTGCCATATGTTGAAACAAGATGGCAGGTGACCTCTGCCTTGTCTCTCCTTCCTTCTTCCTCTTAAGGCTCCGTGGGCCCGGCTTCTTCCTATCTCAGATGTAGGCTGGGGGGTTCGTTTCTTTCCAGGCCGTCTCAGCTGCTCAGGGCTCTGGTTTCTTCAGCTGCAAACTATCAGGCTCTATCTGGGGCCCCAGGATCAAGGTTCTCTCCTCTGCCGTGTCTGTGGAGCTTTCTCTTTCTTCCGTGTGTCTTCTCCTGTGTGTGTGTCCATCTATATAGTCCACCAAGGGGGCAGGGTCTCAATCCTGAGTCACCCAACTGACATGGTCTAATCAAAGCCCTTATCTTGATTTAGTTCAGTAAACATAAAACCTTTGAATTTAATACAATCAAAGGGTGTCATACCCAGAGGAATAGACCAGTTTACAAACATAATCTATACCTCTTTTCTTGGAATTCATAAATAATATCAAACTGCTACACCATCTAATATCTGTTCAGGAAGAGGAAGTCTTCTCCTCCTCCACTATCTTCTTGCCCCACCTAGGCTACCTCTGGCTGCTCCGGAGTTGGGGAAGAGAACAAAGACAAAGCACAGTAAAAGTCTTCCTGGACTGGAATGGGTCAATCTGAAATTTATTTATATCTGAATAATATATATATAATTTGTTGCTTAGTGAGTATTCAAAGCTGACTATTTTTTTTTCCTGGGATGCTTTTGTGGATTCTCTGGAGGCCACCCTCCTCCCCTATCCCTGAGAATTTCTCACCTGCAGCAACCCTGACTCAGTGTCCTCCTCCATCTCTCTGCTTATAACTCCCCCATCAACAAGCTTTTGCTGGGCAGAAAGGAGCTGAACAACTATAATAAAAATTCTATTATAAAATTTCTTAGGAGTCTGAGTTTAAAAACAGAAAATGGCATATATTTTACTTTTCAACCATTACAGTTCATCTTTAAATTAGATGACAGGTGATTAAAGGACACAATTAGGCATTTTTGTTTTTGTTTTTGTCAACAAGGCTTTCTTTTCAGATTGTTAAAGAAATGCTCTGTGAAATGTTTACTATAGATCCTTGAAAAAGCTGTTCACTATGCTTAATCTGTGTGAATATATAAATTAGGTAAGTTTAATGCTGCTTACTCAGTAAAAAAAAGTTGCTAATTGCTTACTGCTTCTTGAGAAGTGGAACCCTTGGTTTTGAAAGAGTTATTTAATACAACACCAGGACCCCCACCGAAGTACTTCATGACTTTGAAGTACTTTTCTCTTTTTTTGCTTTCTTCTAAAGCCATCTTTTTTGTTTTGTTTTGTTTTGTTCTGTGCCTTCTAACTACTTCCTCTCTACCTTCTCCACTGGCTCACTCATCTCTTTGGCAATATCGTACACACTGGAGTGTGCTGCTACCTGAAATTCCACCATAAGTGGTCAACTTTCAGTTTAAGCATTGCTCCTTCCCTACTTTCTCTTTTAAAATGCAAATATCTCCCAGAGTCAAATATGAATGAAATCACTTGATACATTAGAATGACTTAGTCTATCAGATTCCTGCTGACCCAAGGACAGCATAAAAGCCTTGAAATACAAAGTTAGGGGCTGTTGAAAATGGGAGAGAGAGGAAGTATACCAGGATGTTTTTTAAAATTTCATCCTTCTATAACATGTCACCCATTGGAAACAATAAATAACCTGACCACAGGGCAGAGGACCTCTTACCAATGGTCTGATCTGAGTATCTTGATGCAATTTTCAGGGAAAAAAAGAAAACCTCCCAGGACACATAACTTCTTGGAAAAAACGTATACTTCAAAAACCTCATTATCAACAGACAAGGTCAGGCATCCAAGCAAACTGGTCCTTTCCTTGTTCCCTGCTTCAAATTTGTTCCCTGCTTGTCAAAAGCAAGATGAAGATTTCAGAAGTGAGCTAACTCAGTCCAACATGCTATACAAAGCTTTCCACAAATACCTTTGGACTGCCTTCACTTTCCAGACTTCACCAGTTTATGTCTAGAATCCTTTTATATGAGGTAAGTTTTCATGCAAAGGTGTCCTCCATGAACAGTCTATGCATAAGATCCTTGAGGTGAGTGATTTATTATGCATTGTGTTTCCTCATTCACACAGAACAGTGCCTTGATGATCGAATCATAATTTTAAGGCATAATTTATCAACAGCATTTTCCTAAGTGGTATACCACAGAACATTACCAGGGATGTTAATAGGGTCATGGCAAATAAACAAAAAACTTTTGTAATCAATCCTTTTGTAGAAATGTTGATTTTAAAAAGTTAAATCTATTCTGAGTTCAAGATTTCTCGGGGCCTTTACTCTGCTAATATAAGCTGGTAGCACCCAAAGGGAATCATCCTGGTATGATCCCTTTTCCTAATTTATTTGATAATAGAGTTTCTTATTCAAAGAGCATCTCACAGGAAATTTTAGTCTATGTTGTTTTCTCATTTTACAGATGAGAAAACAAAAATCTAAGTTTACACAGTTATTTTATGGCAGAGCAAAGTCTAGAACTAGTTTCTCCTGTGTTCCAGGCCACTACTCTTTCAACTATACCACTGTGACTTTAGGGTGGGTACTGAATAAAATTATTGTTGGATGAGTGATGCTAGTATTTATTTGCCTGGTCCATCTTAACATATTGAAGCCTACAATTGCAGTGGAGTCAAAAACTGCTTCTAAGTCAATTCTTAAACATCTTTTTAAGATAACCTTTTTCAATTCAAGTGAAGACAGGGGAATTGAGTCCACAAAGCTTAGGATATATATTTGAAGTTTCTTGAAGGAACCTAAAAAGCCCTGCTATATTTAAATGGTGAGCAATTTAAATTAAATTTAAATTGTATTGTGACAGTTGGGCTTTTTGAGACGAGGGTGGAGACCAAACAATGACATAATTAATTATAGTCTTAAGGTTTCCAAAGCTATTGAAATCCATTCAATAGAATTACTATAACCATCAACTATTAAATCTTATTTTCATGGGCCAAATGTGAATTGATGGAAATAATTTAATTTTTAGGTTAATCCTCTTCTCCTAGTTTTCCTTTCTTTCCCCAAAAGGTATTTTTTAAATACTTAAATAATTGCAGAATATATTTGGTATTATTGGTAAACTTATAATTTGGGACTAGATTTTTTGTTTACTACAGAAAAACTTCATTCAGGCAACAACTCCAGTGGGATTATGCAAACATTCCAATTATATTGAACAGAGTGGAAATTATTCTGCTTCAAAATGTTTTGTATTAGTTCTGTTAAACAAGTTAAAGTCATTATTATTTGGTCCTTTCTAGCATCTAGCTTATTCTAAATTGAAAATATTATTGGAACTCTTGTTCTTTTACACTTTTACTGTTAGTATAATTGATACCCTTCTCTCTCTGCTCCCTCCCATTAAATAGGGAATAGAATTTTATAAAATATATTTTATGTGTGTGTGTAGCATATTTGGTTGTCCAAGGAAATTTTTTATATGGATGAAACATTTATATGACCACCATGGGAGAATAAATGAGAATACACTGTATGTTATTCCAGAGAGCCAAACTTGGGGACCAGAAGGTAGAAATTACTGGAAGCATATTTCAGCACAATAGAGATAATGGCTTTCTACCAGACAAAGCTACTAAAACACGGAAAGGGCTGCTTGGTGAGGAATTGAGGCCTCTATCACCAGAAGGATTTAAGTAGAGACTGGATGTATTATCTATGAAGGCTTTTGTAAAGGGAATCCTGCACAGGTTGGAGTTGAAGTAGAAGATATTTATAATTCTTCCAAACTCTAGAATGTTAAGATTCTCCCTTAGTTCATAGTCTAAGTCACTAATCCATATTCAGAAACAAACTTATGTAAGTTTAAGGATTTACTAATAAGATGCCTGCTCAAGTGGCAATGGGCTGTGGATCAGGTCTGACCAGGAACTGCTGCCAAAACATGAAATTAAAAATTATATGACTTGGGTGTGGTCATCAGAGATCAAGTCTGATATCTGAATATGAATTAGTGACTTGGACAAGATGATATTTAGGCTTGCTCATAGCACTAAAGCCTTAAGACTTTGGATTGTGAAAGAACTAGAACCTTTCCTGCAAAATGAGGGATTAAGCAAAAGAAAACCTTTATTCATATTTATTGGAAAATGATAAATAAAAGGTTGCCAAATTCTGAAGTGATTTTTATTTTGTTTCTAATTATGACATATTCTACTTGATTTCCGGTGGGATATTAGACAATTATGATTTTCTGCTTCATAATGGGGCCAAACTTTTTTTTCTGGGAATGTATCTTAGAAATGCAAAAATACAATACAATGGAAAGATGTTAAATTAGAAAAAAGAGCCTTTTTAGTCATTTATCTCTCTCATAGCATAAGAAACATTCAAGGGAACATCAGCAAATTCCACCTTTTCTGTCTCTAGAAGCTGGTCCTATTCTTGAATAGTAGAAAAGAAGAGAGTTCCAGAAAAATGTATTTCAGTTTAAGAGGTTTCCTGCAGGACTGGTTTAGGTCTATGGCTTCTCAGAGGGTTCATTACAGTACTTATACCTGTCTTTCTTGACTGACTAGAGATGTTATCACTTTATATGACATGCTGATATTTAAACTGCAAAAGTGATAATATTTTATACCATGAAACAAATATGACCAAAACTGCCATAACGGATCCATATTCTTCCCCCAGGAATCACACAGAATTTCTACTGAAAAACAAGAACATCATCATTGTATGAATGGTAGAAAGCATAAGCTTTGTTCTGAGTCTCTATTCTCAAAAATGGGTGTCATTGACACCCTTACTGAGCTGGCTGAGGTAGAGGAAAATTCCTGTTTTGACTTGTATGCTGACACATTTTATGTGAGTCGTATTTCTCAGCACGTATCACAAGCTTAGGGATTGGCAAGTGTCAGGTTATTGTCAGGTACATGATAGTGAACTTGCTCTAAAACACAGGAAGAGTTGGGTAATGTCATGGGTAGCTCCATGATTTATAAACCAGTATTCTCCTGATAAGCACTTTCTCATCTGAGCAAGGTTTATCTCCAATGGCTTTGCAGCTTTTGGACATTCATTTTAAACAGGATGTATGCATATAGTAAACCCACCTGGTTCCTGAAAATGAAGTGAGCTGTTTAAAACAATCCTTGTAATTTTTGTGTAACATTTATGTAATCTAAGCATCTTTTAAAATATATATTAAAATAAAATAAAATAAAATGCATTAACTGTTCCTTACTTTCTTATGTAGGTTTAAGATTTTATTAATGCCTTAAAGTCCATCACTATGAAAATCACAACACAGTGAAAATATAGAGTTGCTCTCTGATCTTACTAAGATGTGTATTTCTGTTTGCCTTTTTACTAAATAACTTTGGGGTTTAAAAATAAATAAATAAATAAATAAATAAAACAATGTTTTAAGCCTAAGACCTAGAGTTTCCAGATGTGACTGAAGGCAAAAGTACCATGTACAAAGAAAGATTCTAAGGTGGTCTTCCAGGAAAAATTACTTAATATTACAAAGATAAAATGGAATTATGGGAAGCCTTAGGGCTTCTATTTTATCTAATATTTTCAAAGACATTTGCTACTTGAGAATTTTCAGGATGTGATTAAGTGAAATGGAATAGATGTTTAATAAATGTTGGTTAAATTTTTTAAAAAAAGAGAAAAGAGAAAAAGAACTGCAGTTCCTTAACTGTTAACAAATACAGACACCAAACTCCTTGAAGACAAGGACTGGATTCTAGTCCACATAATTATTAGGTGTTTTAAAAAATGGATGAGAGCAAATGATGGTTCCAATTTTTTAGGTCAATATTATTGATTTATTAACTGAATGCATAAAACAGGGAAGTTGAGTCAAAGGACATCCAAATGAAAATATTTCTACGAGGAAGATAGAAGTTTGAGCTCAGGCTCAATATCTAAAGCACAGAAATATGGATTTGTGTTTCTTTTTTATAGAGATTTATTTTGCAATAGAATATCATTTATCAGGCCTGTATCCATCTGTTCTTGCTTCCTAAATTCAATCTGTGGAGTTTTATCTTGCCTGGTTTAGTAGCAGTTAAAACATAGTCTGGGAGCAGATGTAGCTCAGTGGTTGAGCATCTGCCTCCCACTTACAAGGTCTTGGGTTCAATCCCTGGTACCTGCTTAAAAACAAAACAAACAAACAAACAAACAAAACAGTCTGTGGAGTTAGTCTGTCTGGGTTTATATCCCAGTTCTGACACCTCTCAACGGCCTGACCTTGTGCAAGTTACTTATCTTATTTTCCTTATTTGTAAAATAAGCTCTTTTCTCTATGACTGTTACATGCCTTTATTTACTAAACCTATAGAGACAATAAAGAAACAGTTTGTTTTTTAATATATTTGTGAGTTATTTTCTTTTGTATTCTTTTTCCTTCCTAAGTTACTGTGCTTTGGATGAATTATTACAGATAAAGTTTCTGAGCATTGCTATTTGTTTTGATATTATTAATGACCAAGGATGAGTGGCAATCAAGGGAAAGTAGCTCATGTCACTACTAGCTCAGCTGATGCCGTGACCAGTGAGTGATAATGTGAGAGAACATGAGGCTTCAGTCTGAAGTAAGAAGTAGGAGGTTCTTACCCACATTGAGAACCCTAAGGCCCTGGGAGTTTGGGGATCCTGTCTAAGTGTGGAAAAGGGAAGCCCAGCTTGGTGCTCAATAGTTAGCAGTTCAGTAGGATGCTTTAGGATCTGCAGGGGATAACTAAGGCTGAAAGGTAGGCAACAAGGTTTGCGATGTGTGACACAAATACTCTTTATCCTGCCTTCTAAAATACATCCAAACTAAGGGCATGGTTGTTTTCAATGGCAACAACCACTGAGCCTCCCAGTTACTGCACGAAATTACAGAGTTTAGCTAATCTAGAAAACAGAACCTGACTAGTTGGGAACACAAATTGGTTTATTATCCACAGTGAGTCATTTATTTGAGTAGCTACAGTGTAGAAAGAAGGAATTCAAGAGCACAAGAGTCAAGACAGCATAGGAAAATGCATAGGAGAGTAAAATATCTTTCATTACACATTGTTGAATTTATATCTTTAAGTTTGGTCAAGAAGTGAGCAAGTGAAGTAAGAGTATCCTATGGTGCCTATGGGTGGGTAAACAAAAGTCATCTACCCTGCCACTGCCTGGCTCCTGCAGAAGAGCACAAAGAATGGCTGGATGTTGTTTTGGCAGCTCTGTGCAAGCTCTGGGGGTTTATAGAGAAGTTCTCTCCACCACCAGGTTAAGAGGACCAGAGGTAGGATCAAGAAACGACCTTCGGTGGAACTTAAGTGGATTATTAAATGTCTGATGACTCTTCTTACAAGCTAATTCAGGCAAAAGGAAGCAATCATTTGGGATAAATATCTCAGAAACAAGCAACCTATGGCTTTGTAGATGTAATTTGGAATATTATTCATTCTTGTGGATAAAGAAAAATTATCAAATGGTATGAGAATCTGGAGAAAAATATTAATTCATAGAATACCAGATGGAGGGTGGGACTGAAACATGGGGAAAAGTAATCTGCAAGAAAAGAATTTGGCCTCTTCCTATGGAAAATTTTATTTGAAGATTTTTTTGGTTTTGGTTTTGCAATTTTTAAAGGGCAAATGAGGCCCTTTATAATGAAATGTGCCTGCATGTTTTGGGTTGTGCCAGCCCTGAGTGACAATTTGGTTGGAGACAAGCATGGGGATTTTGGGGTTGCTAGAGGATTTGTTTTGAAGCTATGTTTGCCTGGTACGCTCACCACTTTTACTAAGAGTTTGTATTTATTGGATGGCTTGGTAAGCATACTCCTACCTCATTTCATTTTGCCCCTTTGGTGTTGTGTTTTTAGACCTGGAACATTTGAACACTGCCAAATGAAGCAGGAAAGTATTAGTCCCAACTGCATATTTTTGCAATCTATTGCCATGAACGAATGTAAAATTGCACTAGACTTACAAAAGCTCTTCTAGAGCTATTGGGCTAAGAGTTGCTAATGATTATTAACTCCTCAGTCATTGTCACCCATAATAATACAAGTGTTTTCATCATCCAGCATGAAAGAAGGCATAAGGTAACACCTATATTGCCTCTGGGCTGCTACTAAAAATAATTACCAACACAGTTACTAATGGTTGTAAGGACAAGCTAGTATTCCTTGTATTTGTAAGGACAAGCTAGTGTTCCTTGTATTGCAATGTAAGTAATGACAATTAGGTAATATTTTTCAATGAAGAAATACTCAACAATCCTATAAAGCCATATGAGACTTTAATCAGATTTGTTTTCACAACATTTTTGGTTTTTACACATCATATTGGGTTCAATTTAAGTAGCCTAAAACAGGGCTTTAGTTAACAGATTAAGGGAGTACTTAATGTTTTTCAGAGCTTGACATCCATTACCATTATTCTTAAGAAAAGAAGGGGATCTATATATTAGGCCTGGAAGGGATTTTGGAAATAATCTACTCCAATTCATTATATGTGTGTGTGTTTACTGGTGAGGTATCTGAAGAAAGAGGGAATTTAGTGTGCT
>JAQZBX010015225.1:0-37721 GCA_029593785.1 Cabassous unicinctus
CCTTCCTAGGGCCTGTCCAGAGGCTGCCGTCCACCGGCCTCCGTCCTCAGGCCCCCGGCAGGTAAGGACGGCCCAGGCCCGAGGCCTCCTGGGCAGTGCAGGGGCCTGGGGAGCCTTGCCGAGCAGTGACCCCCCCAGCAGGTCCCTGGGCGCAAAGGGTGGCTCCTTCAGCCTCAACCCAAAGCCCCCAAAGAACAAGGCCTGAGCCCTCACTCTGCTCCCTGGAAGCCCCAGGACTCACTAGGGAGGGCTGTTGCCGGGAGTGGGGGCGGGGGGGGGGTTTATTGCAGTTTCCGAGTCCTGAGGGGGGTGGAGGAGGGGGCTCTGGTATTAAGTGGAAACGTGTGGAGCTGGAAATCTTTTTGGAAAAAAGCACATTCCTTCAAAGCAGCAGGGCCGGGCCCTGCCTCTCCCCGCCTTCACTCCGCCACATCACTCTGGGCCTCTCCGTGTGTGGGTCAACCTCGCTCTGGGCCACTCTCCCCCCACCTCGCTGTGATGTTGCCCAGCACCCAGGCGGGCAGGCCAGGGGCTCAGCCAGGGGCTCACTGGGGCCCGGGTTGGTTTCTCGGGGGCAGTGGCCCCCGTGGCTCTGGGGTGAGGTGGCCCCGCCCCAGTCCGCCGAGGCTCGGGGGAGGCAGCGCTAGCTCCAGGATTTGGGCAGGAGCCCAGGGGCGGGGCCTGAGGTCCAGCGGGGAGGCACCCAGGCCGGCAGGGAGGGGCTCAGAAGTTGCTGAAGATCTCACGTTTGCGGTTCCAGTCCATCTGCGGAGCCCGCTTGTTGACACGCGTCGCCCGCGCCTTCTCCTTGGCCTCAGCCGCCGTGGGGCTCAGGTGGAGGCCGCTCTCCTGGAAGGGGTCGCGCTTCCAGGTGTTGCCGTCCTGGGGGAGGACGTGGAGAGGGGCATCAGCCCTGGACACAGAGCCCAGGCGTCTCACCTGGGCCCCCAGACAGGGTCCCTCTCCAGAGAGTCCACAGTAGAGGCCATCTAGTAGGGCTGGCACAGAGGTCCTGGAGAGCTGCCTGGAGGCGGCGCCCCCAGCGTGAGACCAGCTGTGCAGATGGGTGGGCACCCAGTTACCTCTGCGTCCTTGTCCGAGCCAGGCAGGTCGCTTCGGGAGGAGCACACGGAGCCTCCGTTGAGCTGGGAAACCAAGGGCAATGGTGGCTTCAGGGGCCCTGCCTACCTGGGGAGCCGCCGCGGCACACACAGACGCGCGCACACACGCGCCCCAGGGCTGCAGCCATTCCTCCCTCCTGCGGGCAGGCCCCTAGCAGGCAGGACGCAGGCGGCCTCTGGCCTGGGGCTCAGTGTGGGAGGGAGGGGCAGCCCAGGTGCAGGAGTCGCCCGCAGGAGCGTGCCACCTGGAGCAAAGCCAGGGGAGGCTTCCGAGGAGGTGGACCCCAAGGACGACCCATGAGCCTAGCAGGGCGGCCGAGGGGACAGCGAGGGCAGGGGTCCTGGGATCTGAGCTGCCCACCCTGCCCAGCGTTGGAGCAGAGAGCAGCCATGGGGTGTGGCAGACTGTGGGTGCTGACTCGGGCACAGATCTGGGGGGGCGGCCTCCGTCAAGCCTGGGGACCCCCCAGCAATGCCCTCCAACTCACCTGAGTAGGGCTGGTCCCGTTGGTGACCAGGGATGGCAGCGGGCCTGTGGGGGGCAGCGGGTCAGTGCGGCCACCCCCCAGGTCCCCCACAGCCTGCACCCCATGCCAGGGACCCACCTTCCACGTGCTCCTCGGTGGGTGTGACACGCAGCCGCTTGAAGTGCTGGTCCGTCTCGGGGTCGACCACGAGCAGCCGGGCCTCGTCCTCCTGCGCCTTGATGCTGGCGACCACCTCAGCATGCCGCAGCCCCTCCACGTTCTGCCCATTCACCTGCCGCCGATCAGGGCCAGTGCTGCAGGAGGGTGGCCCGGCCGGCCCCCCAGCCGCCCAGCCAGGTGTGCCATCAAATATTCATCACAGCTGCCACCAGCCACGGCAGGGGAGGAGGGCCAGCTCATGTTCCCAGCATCAACCCTGCCCTGGCAAGGACCCGCGGCCCCGACACAGACATGCACTGGGGGAGCCGTGATACAGACACGGGGGACGGGGGGGCTCTAGACACAGACACACGTACAGGGATGTACAGATGAATCCGTGGACACAGATACACACATGGGGAGCCTTGACACAGACACAACAGGGAGGTCTTGACAGACACAGCTGGGGGGTCTTGACACAGACATATATGGGGGGAGGTCTTGACACAGACACACCTGGGGAGCCTTGACACAGACACACACAGACAGAGACATAAAAGCACAAACACAAGTTGAGGTGGAGGAGAACTGAGGACAGACACAGCCGGGGGCCCCCAGCACCCCCAAAGCCACAGGTGGGCAGGGGTACCTCGATGAGTCGGTCCTGGGGGCGGAGGCCAGAGTGGGCAGCAGGCGAGCCCGGGTCCACAGAGCGGATATACTGGCCAGGCCGGGACTTGTCGCTGTGCAGGTTGAACCCGTAGCCCTGGGGGCCCTTCTGCAGGTGGCAGAGGCGAGGGCGCAGCTCCCGCAGGGACCCGGGGACGTCCTGTGGGTGCCGGGACACGGGCTCAGACCTGCCCCCCAGAGCCTCCAGCTCCTCCCGTCAGGGGCACCACCGCCCCGACCCCAAACTCAGCTCCAGGGATTAGCACAGCATGCTGCCCGTGCCTAGCACCGGGACCGAGCACTAGCTGTGGGGTGCTGGGAAGGCCTCAGTTTCCAAATCCAGGAACGCCTTCCAATGAAAAAGCCCAGGGCAGCGCTGAGCCCAGGCTGCGGTCACAGGAAGAGGCCGCGTGGCACGAGCTGCCAGCCTCCCGGTCTCTGGGGCTGTCCCCGCGCCCGCCTGGGCGTCCCCACGTGCCCTCCCTGAGCGCACAGCTGGCGGGTCCTAGCCCGGGCAGTCTGTTCTCTCTCGCGAAGGCCCCTGTGGGGCTGGCGGCAGCGGCTCTGTTTGCTTTCACATTCCAGCGCGTACTGGAGCTGCCCCCACCCCCACCACGGCCGGGAGCGGCAGGAGGACTGTCCTGGGCTGGGGCCGGGCGAGGGGGACACGATCGGAACCTGCCGTCCCCAGCCTCCCTGCCCGGGGGGCCCTGCCTCGCTTTACCTCTGGCATCCTGCAGCAGGGCTCCGGGCCAGGGGCCAGGCCCGAGCACCCCCACCCAGCCGGGGTACGACGCAGTGACCGCAGTGCCGAGTGGCCAGTGGCCGCTGGTGCTCAATTAAACATGGCGGCCCCCGAGCGGGCGGGTGGCGGGCAGCTCGGGTTTCCCCGGGAGTGCTCAGGGCCTCGGGCGTGTGTGGGAGCGAGTGGGGCTGGGGGTGCTGAGCGGGCGCCTCCCTTGCCTCTCCCCCTGGCTGAACTGGGGGGCGCCAGGCCCCAGCGAGTCGACTGGCCCCTCCCTGATGCACCACGAAGGATGGGTGTGTGGCTGACACCCCCACCGAGGTGCCGCTCGGGAACCGTGGAGGGGAAGGGCCGTCCTGGCCCGGGAGGGCAGGCCTCGGGAGGAGGACGGAGCAAAGCCAGAGGCCAGGGCTGAGCACGGAAGTGGCCGCGGGACACCGAGCCAAGGACGCCAACATGCTCGCAAACACGCTCCACGGTCCGGTCACGCACGGCCACCCGCACCTGTGCCCTGGCAACCCCTGAGCCACAGCCTCCCGGCCTCCAAACAGGAAACGGGGTTAGAGGGGGGCAGCCGGGGCCACGAGGCCACTGCCCCGTCAGCACTGCCCGGGGGCAGCTCAGCGGACTCCAGCCTCCCGGGGCCACCTGGCAGGCTGCGGCCACATCCAGGGACCTCGGGGCCATGCTGGCCATCCCCCTGCCGCAGCCTGGAACAGTTCCTCTCGCCGTACACCCAGGAGGTTCCTCCTACAGTCTGGCCTAAATCCCTCCCACGAGCAGGGTCCAAGGGGCACCACAAGACCCTCAAGTCAAGGGGCTGCAATGCGGGCGGGGGGGGTCCAGGCTGGCTGCGTGGACTCAGCGGGGCGCCCGTGGAGCAGGGTGGCGGGCGGGGGCCCCAGGCAGCCCAGTGCATTGCTGGAATTCCTCACGCCTGCCCTGGCCCAGCTCACTTCCTGCCGCCTCCCAGCCAGGCCCTCTGGCTCCCACGGGCTCCCAGGCGGCCAGCAGGAGCCGGGCAAGCCCTGGCCTCCCAGCTGTGCCTGCAGCCAAACAAAGGGGCTGGCAAGGGGGTGCCCTGGGAGCCGGACCCCCCCAGATGGTGACTCACCAGCCCTGGCGGAGAAAGGCCCCCATTGTTGCCTGGGGTCTGCCCGCTCACATCAGGGTCCCCGGAGGCCCCTCTCCCTTCCCCGGGGGACCCAGGCGGAGCCGGCTGCGGGATCCTCCCTGCCCACCTGACCTGCACAGGCCCCCGGGCCGGGCTCCGCGCACGGGCTCCCGGGACCCGGCAGGGCGGCGAGGCATTCCCCGAGCGAGCCATGGGGACAGGGACAGAGGCGGCGCGTCCTGCTCCCGCGGCCTGAGCTCTCCCACAGGCCCCGGCCGCCACCTCCCTTATCTACCTCCCAGGGGCCCCGGGGACGGGTGGAGACATAGGGGCTGAGTCACTTTGGGGAGCAGGGTGGTGACTGAGGCCCCCTCCCCTGCTCAGGCTCCAGCAGGGTGCCCCCCGCCCAGCTGGACTTCCGTCCCATGAAAGGAAGGAAGGAAGCCGCCGCCAGGCCCTGCCCTGCTCTCAGGACCCAGGACTGGGGAAACAGGGAGGCAAAGGGGGGGTCCCCCAGTTCTAGAGCAGAAAACAGCACCATGGCGGCACACGGGGAGGATGGCGGGAGCCAGGGGCCCCAAAGCACCTTGGTCAGCCCCCACGTCCTGGGCCACTTCCTCTTAGCCCCCAAAGGCCTCCAGAACCGGGAATGGGGATACGTGTGAGGGGGCAGGGTGGAGGGCCCAGGGTGAGTGGCAGCCCCCGTCCTCCGAGCTGCCCCCACCCGTTTGGGGGCCGTCCCCTGCCGTCACCATCAGAATCAGCGGCCCTGCAGCTGCAGCCGCCCCCGGCTCACTCTGGCCCTGGGGCTGAGTCACCACTGACGAGGCCCCCACAGCCCCCGAGGGGAGGGAATGACCACATCGCTGTCCTCCCCGGCCCCTTCCCCACCCCGGTCCTGGGGACAGGAGGAAACCGAGGCTCAGAGGATGAGCGCAGCCCTCCCTCCACGGTCGCCCACGGTGGGGATCTCGCCATCACTCACCGAAGCCACACCCCGCTCCTGTCCCCAATCACCAGCCTGGTACCCCAGCCTGCTGGGTGGGAGGCCCCGGGGCAGGATGGAGCTCAGAGGCCCACCTCCTGCTTGCTGTGCCGTGAGCCGGGGGTCTGGGTGGACAGGCCCTGGCCAGGGCAGGGAGCGGGAGACCCTGACCCTGCGCGACCCTGGAGCGACCTCCTGGAGCCCCTGTTCCCAGGCCCACCCTCCACAGAGGGACCCCGCCACCTCCAGCCTGCCTCCCTTTGTTTCTCTAAAAATACACCCAGAGGAAACCCCCTCACAGGGCTTCCTGCAGCCCCCAGAGCCCAAAATAGCAGGAGGGGGAAGGCCGCACCCAAGGACGAGATGGTGGCCTCCCCACCCTCCAGATACGGCCCGAGGGTGGATTTTTCCACAGGAAGGTGAACTTGGCCTCTTTGCCCTTTGTGTTTAAATCAATGGACAAACGTCTTGGGGGGGGCTTCCTCCTGGGGGTGGGCGGTGAGGCTCCAAACCTCAGCCTGGGACCACCCGGCGTCCCAGGGTTCCCCTAGAAATCACAAATCTAACCCTAAGGCAGGCTCCCAGGGCCACCCTGAACCCCAGAGGACGAGAAGCGGCCCGTGGGTCTCCAACCCCAGGCCTGTGCCCGGGCTGGGCCTCGCACGGGGAAGGCACCCCCGCGGGGGAGACGTGGGGACCATCACGAGCCCCCTTGCACCTGGCCACGTCCAGTGCCCTCAAACCTCCGGTCTGACCCCTCTACCGCCCAAGGCCACGGGTTCTCGCAGTGGGTCCTGGGGACCCCTGTGCCTGAGTCCGTGACCTCTGGGCAGCGCTCCAGATGGCACTGCCTCCCGGGCCCTGGCCCCCCTCCTTCCCTGTTCTTCCCGGGGTCTCCCCACCTGGAGAGGGGGGAGGGACGAGGGGGAGATGCTGCCCAGCAGATGGGCCCCAGCAAGAAGGACAACCATGCCACTCGCCACCGCAGAGCCGGGAGCCTGATCCCTGGCCGGCCCCCCACCCCTGCCCCAGCCCTACAGATCAGGCCGAGCCCCCCGCTGCCAGCGCCTCCTCGACCCCCCACGCCACAGGCAGACTCCACAGATGGACAGTCCCAGGACGTTCCAGCAGCTTCGCCTGGGGGACCCGGCCTAATGGTCATCCGAGTGGCCCCTCCCCAGGCCAGGTGGCTCAGTGTTCGTCCTGAGGCAGAGGGATGGATGCAGGGGCAGGAAGAGTAGCCCCAGGTGGCGAGACGGTCCCCAGCCCCAGAGACGGAAGTCCCGGGAGAGCCCACCTACCTTCCCATCCACCTCGGGGCCGAGGCTGCCCGCTGCTGCCCAGTCTGGCTTCGGCTCCCAGGGGTCGTGGGCGGGCGGCAGCCCCCGCTGAGCCATCTCCTCCGTGCAGGTGAGCTGCCGCCGGCGCAGCTCCTCATCAGTCTCCTTGTCCACCACCAGCAGCCGCGTCTGCCCCTCCACGGCCTTGATCCTCTGCACCACCTGGGACGGGGATGGGGGTCAGCTCCAGGGCGACCCGGGAAGGACGGCAGCAGCACCCAGGCAGGCGGGCAAGAGGGCAGCTCGGCTGCCAGGGGTGGGCGGCTGGACCGAGAGGCCCGCCGGCCCCGCCCCCCACCCCCGGCCTCAGGCAGCTCCCGCCCTGTCTCCCAGGGCTGAGAGGGCTTGGGGGTCCTAGTGGGGCCTTGCCTTGGCCAGGGTCTTCTCCAGGAGGGGCCGGGAAGGGGTTGCAGGGGTGTGGCCAGCTGTAGGAATCAATCTGTCTGGAAGTGAGGAGGCCGTGCGAATCTGAGCCTCGGCTTTTCGGGCTGCGTGTGTGTGTGTGTGTGTGCATGCAAGCGCGTGCATCCAGGGGTTTCCGAGCCCCTCAGGCTGGGTTTCAGGAAAGGGCGCAGCGTGTCCCCAGGCCCAGTCCGGATGTGTCTCTCTGGGCAGTGGCATGTGGCATCTAAGCCCCTGCCTCCACCCTTTCCATCCACACCCGGACCGGGATCTGGGACCTGTTCCTGCAGGAGGCAGACCAGGTGCCCACTCCCAGCCAGGCGAGAGGCTTCAGACCCCGCAGGCAGAGGGGGCAGGGCAGGCCCACCTGGGGGCCAGGTGCGGTTACCGTGGTCTGTGTGTGTCTGTGTGTGCCTGTGCCACCTCTGGAGCATGCGGGCAGCCGCAGGGCGTGCATGCCAGGGCGTGCCCGCAGGGAGAAGCCGCACTGGGGCAGGCGGGGCAACGCCCCCGCCCCACGGCCTGGGGGCAGGCAGGGCCTCTCCTCTGGCTGCTGGGCAGATGTTGTCGACAGAGAGGAGGGCCTGAGCCAGGCCCATCTTCACCCTGACCCTCCTCTCTCCCTGTGACCCCAAGACCGTGCTGCCCCCCTACTGTGTGATGCTGGATAAGTCACCCACACCTCCAAGCTTCAGTTTCCCCACCTGGGACGGCTGGGCGGGGCCCACGTGCGCCCGTGTGAAAGGCCAGCGCCCCAGAGGCCCCGGCTAAGCCAGCTCTGCCAGCTCTGCCAGCCCTCCAGCCCTGACCCCACCCTCATTCAGCAAACGGCCTTGTCCAGTTAGCGCTCTGGGAGGAAAACAGAGGGACAGCCGACAGATGGACAGATGAGGGTCCCTGGGTGGAAGAAGGAGGTCAGCTCCTGGCCCAGCCAAGAACCCATTTGCTAATCTCTGGGGCCCAGAGCCAGCCACGTCGACCAGTCAAGGCCCGCGGAGGGATGCAGAGTAGGGGCCGCAGAGGGTCCCAGGCCAGCGCGGGGGACCATCCGCCAGGGGTGAGGCCCTGCAGGGAGGAGCCCTGCCCTCCCCAGCACCCTGCAGCTGTGGAGCAGGCAATTGCGGCCAGCCCAGGGGGCTGTGTCTGCTGCCACCAGGAGCTGGCTCCCATGGGGACCCAAACCCACCTGGCCAGGACACACACTGACAAGTACACATAGCCCAGTGTGCACACACACTCGCCCCGGCACGCAGGGCTGCACACACACAGACATGCAGACACCCAGGCGTGACGGCTCGCCCGCACACACACATGCTGGTGCAGGCACACACAGGTGTGACCACACACTCGTCCTGGCTGTGACCACCACCCAGGGTGCACACAGACGTGTGCACACACGGGGGACCCCAGGGGCCTGCACACACAAACCTGCCTAGTCGTGTACGCACGCCGTGTGAGAAAAGCACCCGGCGCCCCCACTTGCAGACTCACCGAGACCCTACGGCACGGGGCACCCCCACACCAGCAGGAGGCCCAAAGGCGCCTCGGGAAGCAGGGCCAAGCCGCACTGCGCCCCTCCCTGCCGGCCGCTGCCCCCACCCCCACGCCCGGGCAGGGCTGCGCGTCCCAGGGGGCTGGGAAGGAGGCCGGCCGCCCCCTGCGCCCGTGGCCGCGGCCCCCACTGCCCCGCGCGGGCCCGAGCCGGGGGCGGGGGCGCGGGGGTCCCTCCCCTGCAGGGGCCCTGGCCGGGCCGCGGCGGGCACCCACCTGGTGGTGCGTCTCGCCCTCCACGTTGACGCCGTTGACCTCGACCAGGCGGTCCCCGGCGCGCAGCGCGGCCGCCTCGGCGGGGGAGCCGGGCTCCACGCGCCGGATGAACTGGCCACGGCGGCCCTTCTCGCCGTGCAGGTGGAAGCCGTAGCCCTGCTCGCCGCGCACCAGGCGGCACAGGCGCGGCCGCAGCGGCTCGGGCGCGGCCATGGCTCCGCGCTCCCGGGGCCGCCCCGGCGGGGCTCGGCGCTCACCGCCCGCCGGCCATGCAGGGGCGCGGGGGACGGCGCGGAGGCGGCGGCGGCGACCGCGGCCCAGCGGCGGCTCCGGCTCGGCTCCCGTCGTCTCTGGCTCGGGCTCGGCTCGGCCACGGCGCCGCCCCCCGCGCCCGCCCCTTCCCGCCTGCTCCGCCCGCGGCCCCTGCCCGCCCCTGCCTCTGCGCCCCGCCTGCGGGGGCGGGGGGAGGCTGCGGGCCACCCGGACCCTCGGTCTCGCCCACACTCCGGGCAGCCTTTGCCTCCGGGGCCAGCATGTTATTGAGCACCTACTGTATGCGCGGCCCGGAGGCAGGCTCTTAAAGAGGTGGGAAAAGGGTCTCTCGGATGCACAGGGACCAAAGGGTGAGAACAAGGCCCACCCTCCTCCAGGAAGCCCTGCCCTCTCCCCTGCACTGGCCCTGCTGCCTGACCAGTAACCCGTCTCTGTCCGTGAGTCCTTCCATGCCCCAGAGCTGTCCCAATCCACGGCGGAGTCCCAAGGGGTAGAAGAGACAAAAAGAGGGTCTCCAAAGCGACATGGCCGGGGCCCCTCCACACATCCGTGAAATGGGTGACTGGGTGACCCCTGCTCAGGGCAGTGTTGCTGCTATCTGTGCTAGGTACATACCATAAATCCCCCCACCTCGTTCTGTCCCTTTTCTGGGGCCCCTCACCACAGCCCCCTGTCCCTGCCCCAAGCCTGGACCATGGCTTTGCAGTGGTGACTGGAGCGGGGTAGGAGAGGGACCTGCACTTGTCTGGCTGAGACACGGGGGTCTGCACCACCCTCCTGGGAACCGTCGGTGCCCGCGGGAATCACTGCTGCACATTAAACAGGTCGCCACCCGCCTGCTGGCCCTGCCTCAAGTCCACGGGACTCAGTGCCCCTTCCCAGGTGGACAACCACAGTCACAATCCCTCTGTGGCCTCGGTGCTGCGTGCGTATCACCTGCAGCAGCCCCAGGGGCCCCAGGCCATTTTACAGATCAGGAGACTGAGGTCCAGAGAGGGAAGAGACCGAGGAAAGGTTTCCCGGCTCAGCTCGGGCCGGGGCTCCTTCTCAGCCTCGGCTACAGGAAAACCACTGAGTCCCAGGCTCACCCTCTGGTCTCTCAACCTGACCCTCCCCAGCCCTGGCCGAACCCCTGCACATACCTGGTCCCTAGGGGGCAGGGGCAAGCACAGCCAGCTCAGCCAGGTCCCCATGAGGGCGGCTGCAGCAGTCTTGGCTGACCTGGCAGCTCCGTCCTGGATCTCAAGCCCCTCGGCCTGGCCTCCCAGCCGTCCTCCCCACCCAGGAGTACAGGACCCGCCTCCAGACAGCCTCCTGGGCCGAGGCCCCCTGGGTGTCCACACCCCACCTCTGCCCCTTAAAAGCCACTCAGGCTTCGTAGCTGCTACCTCACTGCCTCTCTGCAGTTCCAGGCTGAAACTGCTGCAGGCTCTGGCCTGGCTGGATGCTGTCCGTCTGTCTGCCTGTCAGGCCCACGACTGGGCCTCCCTGGACCCAGCCTGGCGCTGCTGCCCTTGGAGGCTGTGGATACGGGTGCCGGCAGTGCAGTCCACACGCTCCCACACCCATGTGGGGCTCGGGGTCTGCCTACGGCAACCAGGACTACCCGGGACCTGCTGGGCTGGAGCTGCGGGGTCCCACCAGCAGTGGGGGAGGTGAGGGGATGAAAGACCCCAGGCCAGGGGGTAGGAGAGGGCCTCTGGGTTCAGGGGGCTTGGAGACCTCTTCCCCCACCCTCAGACTCTCCCTTGCCAGCCTTCTGCGGCCCCCTCCCTCCTGGGCCTGGGGAGGGAAGTGGGGAGGAAAGAGCAGGAGAGACGAGTAGGTACCAGGGGGACACTCAGGTCACAGAGGGGCAAAGGAAGCTTCTGAGGAAATCCAAAGAGCGACAGAGAGGGTGGGTAGCAAAGAAATGGGTGCCCAGCAGGCAGTGAGAATTTCAGAGGCTGTAGCGGCAGTAAGTGAACGAAGCAGAGGAAGTACAGAGGTCCCGAGAGGCAGAGGTTAGGCTCGGGCTCTCCCAGGCAAACCCTCCCCAGGGGTCTTCCGCTAGCCCTGCCGAGGCTCCCGCTGGCCTGTGACGGAGGTGTGCGCTGCAGAGAGGCAAGTAGAGGCAGCGAGGCCAAAGGAGCGATGTGGTGAAGGTCCAGGAGTGTGGGCTCAGGGTCCAGGGCCCTAAGCTGCTCCAGGTCACTGGGGCTGGGGCAGTGGAGGTGGACAGTGAGGCCCAGGGGGCAGCGCCATGGGCAGGGCTCTGCAGGGGTGTGGTCCAATCCCCCAGGCCAGCAGCAGGCAGCAAGGAGGTCAGGCCAGGGATGAGCAGAAGGCCAGGTGACACCCCCTCCCTTTACCCCACCTCTGCCAACTGGCTGTGCAGGCCGGCGACCTGGCTGCCACCAGGGAGAGCGGATACATCAAGACTTTCTGGTCCCTTCCCTCCTCTGGGCTTTGGAGGGGCCACCTGGCATGGAAGCTGCCCCAGTGCTGGGACCAGGGGCGCTCCTGTCGGGAGGCAGGGAGGGCTTTCCTCTGAGCCCTGAGCCTGCGTCTCTGGAGCAGCCCCCACTCCCAGCGACCTGGGCCAGGCGGGGACTCCGGGCTGCGGCGGCGGGCACAGGCCTGGTCACTGCCCCAGGGAGGCTGGGGCCCTGCCCGACGCCCGCGGGGGGCCCAGAGCTTCAGTGGACATTGATGGCCTCCACCCTCAGACTGCGCGGGCCCCGGGCCTCGCTTCAGAGCCCGAAATTGGCGAAGGCGGGGCTGGCGCGACGCGAGGACATCGAGGAACGGAGACCCAGGGGAGAGGCGAGGGCGGCGGGAGCGGGCGGGCGGGACAGGGAGGGGGCGGGGGGGCGCAGGCCCCGCCCCCAGCCCGGAAAGGCAGCCGCGCGGCGCCACCTGCCGGCTCTGGTTGGGATTACACCGGGTCTGACTTGGACCCCGGGGCTGAGGTCTGGGCTGATCACCTGGGGGTGATTCCTAGGACTGATCAGGATGCGGGGGCACAAGGGTGCTGTGGAGGGGGGCAGAGAAGTCCTCTAGTCTACTCTGCCCGCCCCTACTTGAACCTGGCAGCCCTCTGAGCTGGGGGATCCTCTAGGCAACGTGAAATCTAGGCCCCTCCCCAAACGCTGCGCCGCTTGCGGCCACACACGTGCGGACCGCTGGTGCCGGGAGCTGCGTGAGCGCTGAGGAAACGGGGCTGGGACCCGCGGGGTACGCTGACCTGAGCAAATCGAGGCCCACGGCCTGGGACCTTCCGCCCAGCCTGGGCGCTGGCGTCTGCCCAGAGCTCCTGTAGGCTGGGGTGCGGGGTGGGAGAGAGCAATGAACGGGAAGACGGGGGCAGTGTCAGCCCTGGGGCCCGGCCCCACCCCTTGACCCGTGGGCAGCCCGTGAGGTGTTGTGACTTCCACGCTTTGAGAGGACAGCGGGGGAGGAGGGGGGAAGAGGGGTTGGCCTGAGGGGTCTGTGACCGCCCTGGGGGAAATTGGGATCAATGAACTCAGCAGGCAGAGCAGGCTGAGAGATGGCTGCACTCAGGAGATGAAAAAGAACTTCCAGAAGCCAAGGGGGAGTGTGAGAGCTGGTCTGGCTAGACGGACCTGGGGTCACCCTCCTTCTGTCCCTGCAAAGTGGCCCCAAGGGTCACCAGGGGCAGCGGGCAGCTCGAGGCACCAGGGCAGCCCCCGGCTGTGCGGAGGCGGCGAGCAGAGCAGATTGCAAGGGCTGCAGGGGGTGGGGGAGGACCCCGAGCTGGAGGGGCAGCTGGAAGGGGCGGTGGAGGCACGAGCCAATGGCTGCAAATGCCAGAGGGGGTAAGGGGTGGAGGGGTCCCTGGGGGGTGCTGAGATGGGGGCACCTGTCCTTCCCTGGAGGAGAGCATGGTCCCTGGAGGGGCGCTGAGGGCTCCGGCTGAGGCGGAGGCACCCGAGGAGCGGCAGGTGTGAGCTGAACGCTGGGGAGAGCCGGGAGGTGGGCAGAGGGGGCATTCTCCCCAGCCGGGCCCTGAGCGGTGCCGTGCTGGGAGCCCTAGGGTGGGGGTCCGGCTCAGCGGGTATGAGTCACCCTTGCTCCTTCCTGTGCACCTCAGCGTATGGCAGAAGGGTCTGTCTCGGCCCCTCCAAGGGACCCCTGGGACCTGGCCTGGTGACCCCACCCAGAATAGGAGGGCGCAGTTCCCGCAGCGCCTGGGCCTTTGGCCCCTCTCGCGCCCCCAAGGACATGCAGATCTGGGGGCTGTGGGAGCCGCCGGCGGGGGGCTCCTGACACCCGCTAGGGCGTGGGCGCGGCTGTTTGCGAAGCTGGACTACAAAGCGCACAGCGCGGAGGAAAAGGGCCACACGCGGCGGGCGCGGGAACCATAGCGTTTTATTCACAGGACCGCGCTGCGGGCCGCGGCGACTCCTCCCGGGCCAGGTGCGGGGGCTCCGCGGGCAGGGACTGCGCTCACGGCTGCCCCGGGGCGAAGCCGGGGCCGGCGAAGGCCTTTCGCTGCCGGCACCCTGGCTGGGCCCGCGGCATCTCTCCGAAGGCTCTAGAAAGGGCGGGGCAGGGAGTGAAGCGGGATCGCTGTGCCACCCCAGGCTGGAAAGGTGGAGACCGCGCCAGGAAGGCCTTTCTCAGCGCCCAGGCGGCGATGAGCGGCCCGACGGTGCCTCCGAGGGCGCGGACGTGCGCCCCGGGCTCAGACCTCTTGTCCCGCGCTCACTGCCGCCGGGCGCCCCGCCCTTCCCCCCGCACGTACCTGGCCCGCTCCGCCGAGGTCCACGGGTGGGGGCCTAGGCGCGGTGCGAGCACCAGAGCGCGCGGGTTCCGGGACGCACGCACCGGGAGCCCTGTCGAGGCGCGGGCACTCCTGCGTGACGCCTTCCGCAGCTCCTGAACTCCCGGGGGTAGCAGGAGGGCATCCCGGCCTGCGGGCCCTAAGGAGAGGGTGTCCCTGGCCGCGGGGCCCCGGGGGAACGCGCCCAGACCGGGGATCTCCGGAACGAGGGTGTGTCCCGCGCGGCGCCGCAGGCAGGGCGAGCGGCGCAGCCCCGCGAGCAGCCCCGCGGCGCGGCCCACGGTTTGGTAGCGGGGACTCGCCACGTGCTTGTACCAGCCGCAGGCCGGCAGCGGCAGCAGCAGCAGCAGCAGCAGCCAGGCGGGCAGCGGCCGGCCCCGAGGGCGTCCCCGCCGCGGGCCCCGCATCCCTGTGCCCCGCGCCAGGGTGCTCCCGTCCACGGCCGCCCGGCGGGGCGGACCAGAAGCCGGCTGGGCTGCTGCGGGGCGCCCCGCGGCCGTGGAGCGTCGGGGAGCGGAGCGCGGCGGGCTGGAGGCGAAAGCGTCGGTCCTGGCGGGTCCGGCTATAGGCGCTGGGTGGCCCCGCCCCGGCCCGCCCCCGCGGGACCCGCTCCAGCTGCCTGAGCCTGGGGTGGGTGGTGGTAGGGGGAGAGGGAGCCCAGGCGGGGAGGGAGCGGTGGGAAGGGGGGCTTCTTGCTGAGTGGGCCTCTAGCTGGAACTCTTCTTGAGGCTCCGCTGGGGGCGCCCCGGCTCCTCCCGCTCGGCTGCCTCCCCTCCCCCTCCCCCCAGATGCTAACTGCCTGGGACCCGGAGCCTCGGCACAAGGAGGGGACCAGGGTGAAGGGACCAGCCCTGAGCAGGAGCTCCTATAGATGGAGTGGGGTGAAAGCAGGAGACGGATAGCCGGGCCCTGGGTACCATTCAAGACCCCCTCCGTGTCTCCGTCCCTGACTGCTGTCCCTTGTCCTTGCCTAGCACACCTCTCCAATCTGTCCTCACACCCCTTCCTGTCCTCCTTTCCCACCAGTAGCTTCTCCCCACCTACCTGTTTGTCAACCTCCAGCAGGTGGATGCCTGGAAACTACAAGCCTGGTCACATAAAGCCTTCTCTGACCTGGTTAGCAGTTCCCCAAGGCCCCCAGGAGAGCATCAGCCCCTCCTCACACCCCCACACTCCTCTCTGGCCATGGTCCCCCCAAAACAGCTGTCTCCAGGCAGTCTTGAATTTTTGCCTTATCTGACAACTGGTGATTTTGCCAGGCACTGTGTCTCTGTGACTAGAACATTTCCTTTTCCACCTGGCAAACTCCTACTCATCCTTCAGGACCCCTCTCAAATGGCCCCCTTCTGAACATGGATCATCATGGAATATCTTATTTTGACCATGAGGTGGGACTATGGTTGATTCCATCCTTCCGAGAGGAAACTGAGGCACAGGAAAAATTGACTAGTCCTAGATAGCTGTTGGGTAAGCGGTGGGGAGAATAGGCCTGGGGACCCCGGGTTCCCATGGAAACCTCCTTTGTCCCTCTGCCTGCCTCTTCACCTAAAGGGAAGGGATGAGACTGGGCTGGGAGGGAGGACTCAGCCAGGCCTCCTCGCGTGTCCAGGGCAGCGTGGGGGGAGGGGGAAGGGCCCCTGCTCAACCACCCAGACCTGGGTCTTGTGTCTGCGCCTGGCACACAGTAGGCGCTCAGTAAAGGACTGCGCTACAGTCCGTTACTGCTGCCAGTGGAAACGCTCTGATGGGGGAAGGATGAGGTGCTGCGGGAGCCGCCTGCGCGCCTGGAGGAGCTGGAGCGCCCGGCGGAGCAGGGCCCGAGCGGAAAGCCGTCCCCGCCCGCGCGCCGCGCTCCCCCGGGGCCCCTCGGCCTCGAGAGCTGCGTGGAGTGCGCCGTGGGCGGGCGGCGCGGCACGACGCGGGCAGGAGCCGGGCCGCGGGGCCTCGCCTGGGCTCCCCTGGCGCCGCCGCCCCCTCCCGGCTGAGGGGCAGGGGCGGGGCGCGCTGGCCCCGGGGGGCTGCGGCCTCGGCCGCGAGGGTCCAAGGCGCCCCCTGGAGATGGCCCGCGGGCGTGGAGGGCTTGGCGCGCGCTCGGCGCCGCTCCCAGGGACCCGGGGACAAAGGCTGCGGCCCCTCCCCCGGGGGGTCTGGAGCCCAGCCTGGCGCCCCGGGCCCCTCCCAGCCCTGCCCCCGCTGAATGAGCAAATCTCTCCGTTTTGTCGCTTTTTTTTACTTTATTTTGTTCATTTAATAATTGAAAATATAAACAATTAAAAACTAAAAGGAAACACAGTTGAATAAAAACTTACATTTCTCAAATGTACTGGATACATATAAATTTTTTTTTGAATCAAACTATGTTACACAATATATTTGGTTCATAGTAACGCAATCATACAGTATTTGTCCTTTTGTGTCTGGCTTCCTTCGCTCAACATAATGTCCTCCCGGCTCATCCACATTGTCATATGCTTTACGTTTGTCGCTTTTTAAATGATTTTATTCTTTCAAGTAAGATACCTTATAAACCAAATGCTACTATGAAGCTTAATATTAAGAGAAAAAAAGAAAGGTGCCAGGTCCCTGCTCTTCACACCCCGGGCCTGCTCTCCAGAAGCAACCCACTTCCAAGTCTCTGAACTGTTATTTCTATTATTTGCCTCCATATTTTAAAATCCTAAGCCTAACTGCTTTCTAAAAATATAAATTGATTTATTTTTAATTGTGGTTAAATATACATAACATAAAAATCATTTTAACCATTTTCGGTGGACAATTTTTTGGCATTAAGTACATGGACAATATTGTGTAACTGTCACCACTATTTCCAGACTATTTTCATCATTCCAAACCACAACTCACAGGGCACACGTCATTCTATTGTGCTTCGCAGATACTGCGTTTTTTGCAGATTGAAGGTTTGTGGCAACCCTGCGACAAACAAGTCTAGCTGTGTCACTTCTCCAACAGCTTGTGCTCACTTCATGTCTCTGTGTCACATTTTAATAATTCTCACAATATTTCAGACTTTTTCATTATTATTCTATCTGTTATGGTGATTTGCTATCTTTGATGTTACTATTGTCATTGTTTTGAGGAGCCACGAACTGCACCCATATAATTTAATCAATAAATGTCGTGTGTTCTGACTGCTCCACTGACCAGCCACACCCTCTCTCTCTCCCTCTCCTTGGGCCTCTCCTCTGAGACACAACAATATTGAAATTAGAGAAATTAATAACCCTACCACGGCCTCTGGCATATATGTTTATATATGTTCCATCTTGAATAGGTACATGTGTCATTTACGTATACACTGGGTGCCCACAGCCCAGATCAATACGGAAAAGATGGACAGCTCTCCAGGGGCCGCCTTCTTGCCCCCCCACCAGAGCCCTCCCAGCAAAACTCATCGTCACCTTACATCACGATTGTTCAACCTCGGTGCTACTCACATTCAAAGCCCAAAAAATCTGCTGAGGGGCTGTCCTGTGTCCTGTGCATTGTAGGATGTTTAGCAGCATCTCTGATCTCCACCCATCTGTAGTAAACAGGACTAAAGCTCCCCCCCCCAGATGTCCGCGTCCTAACCCTTGGAACCCGTGAATAGGGCAGGTTCCACGGGGGTGGGGCGAATGAAGGCTGTGGGTGGAATTACGGCTGCCGAGCAGCAGTCCTGAAGACAAGGAGAGCAACCTGGGTCGTCCAGGGCCCGTTGGACAAGGGCTCCCTAGGGAGGTGTGGGAGAAGATGGAAACAGAGGTCAGGGGATGCCAGTACTGGCTTTGGAGACGGAAGAGGCCCAGCAACCTCTGGAAGCTGGAAAAGGCAAGGAAATGGATTTTCCCGGAGAGCCTCCAAAGGGATATAGCCCTCCGGACAACTTGGTCTTGGTCCAGCGAGACCTATTCCAGACTTCTGACCTCCAGAACCGTAAGAGAATAAAGTTGTGTTGTGTTATGTCCCTAAGTCTGCGGCTGTTTGTTTACAGCAGGCAGCTGCAGGAAATGCGTACACCATTAGACGCCAGGAACACGCCCTCCCAGGTGTGACGACGACAATGTCTCCATTACAGCCCAGTTTCTCCTGGGGGGCAAAAATCATCCCCAGCTGAGAACCACTGCCTTAGATGATCAACTGCTATTTCTTGATCTGCCTGTTTTCGGCAGCATCAAATGGCTTCCTTTTCATTCAGACGGCGCTTTGGCTCTGTCGCACCCCGACCCTACAAATACGGTTTTATCCTAATTGTCAGTGTTCGCTTTAAAGTGACTATGTACATATTGATCTCTGCTGAGCCAGGTAGTGGACTATGATCACATGTCCCTTCTTATCAACAGCTGTCATTATTTTTCTTTGCCTGTTTTTCTAAGTCCTTGTTTAGCTATTTTTCCCCAAATGCTCCCAGAGATATGCCAAACTCTTGGCAGTAAATTTCCCCGGTTTTCAAGCACATGAGCTAACACGTCATCGGTTCCATGGTCACCCTGGAGCCAGCCGGCCTCCTGCTCAATCTGGACAACTGCCCTCTAAGCCTCTGGCCCAACATCATCCCATGTTTCCCCACAGCTTTCATCTGAGTTGGAATCCCTGCTTCCTGGACGCCAGGTCATCTTCAGTTTAGCTACTTAAACTTTTGGAGAAGCAAACCCCCTGGTAGCTTCATGCAGAGGGGGACATGGGAGCTAAATAATTTTGGTCTTTTTATATATGTCAATGCCTTTATGTGTTATGGATTGAGTCATGTGCCCCACAAAGGCATGTTTGAGCCTTAGCCGCCAGTCCTGCTGATGTGGACCAATCTGTACACAGGATCTTTGAAGATGTTCTTAGCTAAGATGAGACCCAACTGAATCCGGGTGGGCCTTGATGAGAGGAAATTTGGACACAGTAGTAGGAGAAAGACAAGGGACCAGGAAAGAGACGGCCATGTGCTGGAGGCAGAGACTGACTCATGAGTTGCCGGCAAGCCGCCACCAGAATGCTACAGACTTTGGAGAAAGCGTGATCCTGCCAATACTTTGGGTTTGGACGTCTAGTCTCCAAAAGTGTGAGACAATGAGTTCTGATTGTTTAAGCAAACCCGTTTCTGGAGCTTTGTCACAGCAGCCCTGGCCAGTACGACATTATGCTTGATGGAAAGTTGGTCTGGGTATAAAATTCATGGATGGAAATCATACTCCCTCCAGAATTTGAGCCATCTTCTAGCTTCCAGTGTGGTAGGATTATAAAGCACACTGCCATTCTGACTCCTGATCCTTCTTATAGGTTCTTCTTCTTCCCCCTTCCCCCTCTCCCTGACGCTTTTGGGATCTTTGCTTTCTCTCCAGTGCTCTGGTTTTTCAATAGCATGTCCCTCAGGGGGCAGGGGGAGTGGTCTTTTTCCCTTGCTTGGGCCCTTTCAATATGGAGACTTGTGTGCTTTAGTTCTGGTGTAGTTGGTTTGCTCACTCTTTAATAATTCACGTCTCTCCATTTTCGCTGTTCTCTCTTTCTGATTTTCTTACTGGCTATTGCACCTTCTGGATTCAACTTTCTATCTTTGTACTTTCTGCATTTTCTATCCCTTTGTCTTTTGGTTCTGCTTGCTTGGAAGAGATTTCCTCAACCTTCTCCATTTGCTGTCGAGTTTTTATTTGTGTGATTATACTTTTAATTTCTAAAAGCTCTTTCTTGCTCTTTGATGGTTTTGTGACCATTTTTGCTGTTCAAGGCATTCTCTTCTCATTTCATGGAAGCAATAGCTGTGGATATTAAATACAGCTCTTTCTAAAGTTTTCTTCTTCTCTATGGATCTCTTTGGTTTGTCTCTTTGTTCACTTGGCAGGCTTTCCTCAAGAGGCCGGAGACCTTGCCTGCCTGTTCCCACTTCAGAGCGAGGCCTTGTCATGTTGTAGGGGAACCCCTTGCTGCATGGCAGGGGGCTGGGCAGGAGGCCAGCGTTCCATGCTTTAATGGTGAAGGTAGGCTTTTCTCTGGAGCTGGTGCCTTTCTCCAGAGGACAGTTCTCCACTTTCCCACGGCGGATAGGAGGAGGATGGGTGGGGCACACGGCTGATGCTGGCATTGGGGTCTGGGCAGGGGAGGGAGATCAAGGTCCCCCAGTCTGGGTTGACTTCCATACATGCCTGTTTTCCAACCCCTGCCTCTGCCATGGTTTTGTCGGAAAGGGATGGCACCTGCATGCAGCCAGTCCCCAGGTTTTATTGGTAGGATGACTACCTTTTGCAAATGAGGACACCACAGTTCAGCAAGCTGACCAAGGTCACCAGCAAATAAGCGCAGAACTTGGGTTTTGAGCCCATTTCTTTCTGATTCCAAAGTCCAGGCATGTTCCACCACAGTTCACTGTGTCTTTTGTAGAAGGGTTTGGGTCTGGGCTGGCCACCCTTGATGGCAGATGAAGGGAGGTTCAGAATGTGTCTGACCCCCAAGGGTAGGGACACCCCCCAACTGCTGCCGAGACCTCAAGCCCCAGGTCTCACCCATCATCCATTCAACAACCATGCCCTGATGCTGCCGTGATCCTGGTCCCAGAGGTAAAGAGGACATGATTTCTGCTGCCCTGTAGGAGTTCCTGTTCTAGCCGGGCTCGTGGGAGATGGCCCAGGGCTTGGCTTCGTGTTGTCTTTCTGACAGGGGATTAGCCCAGGGTGTCAGGGGCACAGGGGCCCTGGTGGCCCGGCCTGTGTGTCCCAAATACAAGAGAGGTCTGTGCTGGAGAGAGATTTGCGGTTCCTAATACGGATGTCAGAGTTAGGAGATCACAGGCCAGGATGCCCATTACATCTGAATTTCAGATAAACCGGGAATGGCGCTTTGGTATAAGGATGGCCCTAGCAAATTTAGGACACAATGCAACCAAAACATCATTCGTTGTTTATCTGAAATTCAAATGTGTTTCATCTGGCTACCCTAGGGCCCGAAGGTCCGGGAAGAAAGCAGGCGCGGGACGAAGCCCTGGGAGGGCAGGGCCGGTGCGGGGAGAGGGTCCTCGGCGAGCTGAGCCCGCGGCGAGATCCGGTCATCGCGGGCAGCGCCGGACCTCCGAGCGGCCCGCTCGGGCTAGAGCGCCCGGCGCCAGGCTCGCCGCTCTAGCCGGCGCCTCGCCCGTGGCGGAAGTCGCGGCGCGCACTTCCGCCGGGCGGGGCCGTTGCTGGGCGGGGCGGTGACGTCGCCCCGGAAGGGGCGGGCCCGCCGGGAGCCAGGCCGCGCCGCGCCGGCCGGGAGGGGGCCGGAGCCGGGGCCATGGCGGCGGCGGGCGCCGAGGGGCGGCGCGCGGCCCTGGAGGCGTTGGCGGCGCCCGAGCGGGGCGGCGGGAGCTGCGTGCTGTGCTGCGGCGACCTGGAGGCCACGGCGCTGGGCCGCTGCGACCACCCGGTGTGCTGCCGCTGCTCCACCAAGATGCGGGTGCTGTGCGAGCAGCGCTACTGCGCCGTGTGCCGCGAGGAGCTGCGCCAGGTGCGGGGCCCGGGGGGAGCGCGGCCGCAGCTCCGTGGCCTGCTCGGCCCGGGGCGTGTATGCTCGCCGGGTCCACGCGGCGCCGGCGGAGAGCGGGGGCGCAGACCCCGGGCAGGGCCAGCCTGGGGCCCCGGCGCTGCCCGTTGCCGCGTGGAGGCGACACGCAGCCTCCCCACCCGGGACGGAACTCTGAGGTCTTCCCGGGCTGGCCGGGCGGGGCTGGCAGTGCTGGAAGGTGGCCTGTTGCCCTCCTGCTCCCACTCCAGGGAGGAGACATGGCTCCGGCGCTGTCCTGACGCCGGCGGGGTCCAGGGCCCCCTCGCAGCAGGGCCAGCGGCGGGCCAGGTGCGCCCCCGGGGTTCCCTTCTTGGCCGCTTGGAGATCTGTTTGCTTCCAGTGTTGTGAAATTCCCCTGGTGCGTGCAGGGCAAGCTCCGGCGGGGACATCTGCCAGGGAAGCTGACTTTCCTCCTAGGAGGGACGCAGAGACGGCTTGTTGGTGAAGGAGCCTGTTCCTTAGCAGTAGACTTTTACGTTAAAAAGGCATCAGAGAGATGCCGGAATCCCTTGAGCAGCTTGGGGCCGGCTGCCCTGTGCCCCGAGGAGAAGGCCACTTGGAGGAGCTGTCGGTGTGTCGCCAGGTCGGGGGAGACGGACGCGGAAATGGGGCAGCCGTGCATCCGTGGCTTACTCACAGCTGTCGTCCCAGGCTTGCCGGCAGGTCTTGCGTGGCATGACTCACGAAAGGCCAGGTTTGCCCTCGCACCTGTAGCTTCCTTCCAGGAACTAGGTGGCACCGCGGAGGTCCCAGCCCCGGGCGCTGCGGGTCTCACTTGGGAAGTGAGTGCACAGCTGTGTGTGGCCGGGAAGGGTCCTTCTGGAACGGGCGTGGCCCCTCCCTCCCTTGTGGGGCCCACGCCCCGCGAGCCCTGCTGTGGACAGGCTCCGGGTGGGGTGGGGTTCGGCAGCGGCCGGGCCCGGGCTTCCCCTTGGACTGCCCTGCCCGCTGGGCAGCAGGAGGGCCCGCTGGGAAGCTGGCTGCCGGGAGGAGGCGTTTTGCGCGCCCTCCCGCCCATCCTGTTTCCTCTCCCGCTCCTGAGCCTGCGGCTTCCTCCTACCCCTGCCTCTTCCCTGGCTGCGTCCTGAGCTGTCCTCTGAATGCACGCGGGTGGCCCAGGCCTGGTCAGGACTCTGACAGCGACCCCACCACCCCAGATCCCCTGCGTGGCCCTCCCCAACTGGACTGAGCGTTTTAAGAGTGGGGGGTGTGCCGTGGAATGGGCCAGCTTCGCTTGCCGGTGAAGTCAGCACACCCTGGGCAGGCCTGCGGGGCTGGGCTGGGAGCAGAGGGGCCAGATCATTCTATAGAACGGGGCAGGTGCTCAGGGCACAGGCCCAGGCCGGCTCCCAGCTGATGCGGGGCCCAGGCCTGAGGGGACCGGGGTGTCAAGTGCCCTGGCGAGCTCGGAGGGCCCTAGCAGGCTGCCCCGTGCAGCCCCCGCCCACAGGCAGGGAGTGGGAGGTGAGGGCCAGGGGCCACCGGGCCCTGAGCCGAGCAGGCCGGGGTCCTGTTTTGCTGTTAAGGACCCTCCCCACAGTGTTCGCCCATGTCCCAGTAAGCTCCCCGCCTGGGCTCCTCGGGTGCCTCCACTCCTAGCGGCCACCTGTCCCTCTGACAGTCCCCAGGGCTCCGCCCTATGACCTTCTCCAGACCGGGGCTAGCAGAGGGCGCCTCCACCGCCGGTCGCAGCCGGGGTCTTATTCACTCGGCGCTGTTTGCTGAGCCCCACCGCGTGCTGGGCGTGGGGGCAGCAGGGCACCAGGTCGACGCTGCCCCGTCCACACGGGTGGGTCGTGGGGGCTCCCAGTCTAGCAGGCTGCTCCTCGCCATGTGGGCCCCTGTCCCCATCTTCCTCTCACTGCCCTTGCTTGGGGATGGGCCCGGCCATCCCTGGGCCGCCCACCTACAGCTGCCCAGGGCACCCAGCCTCTGGCCCCCGGGCCTGCCTCTTCGAACCCTGTCCCACCGGGGTGCCCTCGAGCCTCCTGCCGCCTTCCCTTTGCAGCCCCAGACTGGCCATCTTCCCGCCACCCCAGGTTCCTCGGGCCCCACAGTGCCCCTCGCTCTCACCCTCAGCTGGGGTTGGGGACCCTGCCCCAGGCCTACCCTGGGTGATGCTCGCAGGGGGCCCCTTGCTGGGGAGAGACAGGTCTTCCTACGCACAGCCTGCGTTCCCACAGTCGCTGTCCTTCCCAGCCTCGTCCTGGGGCTGCGTCCCCTCCGCCTGGCCTGCCTCCACTGTCCCAGCGATCACAGCGCCTGCCCCCGACTCCTGCGGAGCTGACCCCCCGCCCACACCTGGCGCAAGGCACACCTGGCCCTTCCCTGGCCCTGGCGGGATGGGCGCTCCTGGGTCCTGCTGTCTCGATGGCACACGGGGGTCCTCAGCAGAGGCTGACCGAGCTGGCGTCTCCCACGTGTCTAGCGCGCTCCACGCCTTGGCCCCTTCCTCCCTCAGAGGCTCCCTGGAGGCCCGCCCTGGGTCTGGGCCGCCCTGTCCCACCGACGCCCTCCACAGAGCGTGTCGTGGGCTGCGCACGTGGATGCTGGGCGGGGTGAGGACAGCAGCCTCCACTCTCACCCTCGGACCCCGGAGCTGTGCTTGGTGGGACCCCATGCGGGCAAGCTGACTGGCCGCCCCCCTCCCCGGCTGGCATGGGCCCTGGGTGCCGCGACCCCAAGGGCGGAGGCTTTACCAGGTGCCGCCTGGGACCTGCGTACCTTTCCTCGTGGTGTGCCCTCAGGAGTGCAGGCGCGGGGAGACGGGTGCTGTCCCCCACGAGGGCAGGGGGCACGGTCCCTGAGGAGAGGTCCGCCCCAGGCACCTCCAGCCTCCCGTTGGCTCTGCTCGCCCCAGCTGCCAGGCCAGAAGGGCGGCCCGGGCCTTGGGGTAGCCCCCGCCTGCCCAGCGCCACCCAGCGCCCCAGAGCTGCTCCCTCCCCTTCACCTTCCCGCAGGCCCAGGCCGGGCCCAGAGCCTTCGGGTGCAGTTTGGAGCCTGTGCGGGAGGGGTGGCCTGGGGACCCCACGCCCCGCAGCCATCAGCGGGCAGGGCACATTCTCCACGCGTGCGGGGCTGCCACGCCTTGGGGCGGCTTCGGGGCCCTCTCTGGTCTCTTCGCAGGCAGACCTGGGGTCCAAGTCGGGGGTGGGGCCGGGGCCCCAGGAGGCACCAGGCTCAGAGCTGCGCTGGGCAGGCGCCCCGGGGCGCGTGGGAAGGCGGCGGGGCAGGCGCAGGCTGTGCAAGGGCCCGGTGCACCCATGTCCCGCCAGCGTGCGTGTGGCTGCACGGGGACCCCTCCCCTAGCTGCCGGGGCGGAGGGGCGGTCAGCGTTAGACACGTGCAGGCGAGGCCCCCAGGGCCCGTGTGAACTCCCTGCTGTGGGGGGCTGCGTGCGGGCCGCCCCCTCACCCGCCCCGAGCTCCCCCAGGCGTCCTCGGCTAAGCCCACAGAGGACAGGGACGGCCTTGGTGTGCCCTCCCCCGAGGAGCTGGCCCAGCTCTGAGGCAGACCCCCTGGCGTGCTGGGCAGCCGTGCCAGGCCTGGGGGGGCCCCGGGGACCGTGCCAGGGCACTGGTTCAGGTCTGTCGCCATCCTGGGCCTGTGTGGTGCAGCCAGGTAGCCTGCCGGGCCCGGCCCGCAGCCCTCGGGGACCAGGCGAGGGGTCCGAGGAGCTGGGGGGCTTTGGCGGCTCGCGCTGTGAGCATGCCCGTCCTGGCAGTGCCCTGCGACGCCCGGGTGGCAGGGCAGGGAGCTGGCCGCAGGGGCTAGAGCGGCACCGCGGAGACGGAGGGTGGCCTTGGCGCACGTCCCCTGCTGCGCCCAGGCTGCAGCGTGGGAAGGGAGCTGCCGGTCCGCTGCCCACCCCTGGAGAGGCCTCGTCCCTAGGGTGGGGGTAGGGTGGGTTCCCGCACCCTGGGAGTGGGCGGGAGCAGCTCCCTCAGGCTCGTCCTCCTCCACCTCCGGCCACCTGAGCAGACGCCCTGTTGGAAATGTGGCCTCGGGACCCCGGACCACCATGTTGGGGGCGCCATGCAGCCGTGGGCACCACGCGGGCTGGTGGGGTCCGCAGCTGCCCCCGTTCGCGGGCTCCAGAGGGGGCCTCCTGGGTGCACTGGGCGGGCTCCCCGGTGGCGAGGCGGGGTGCTGCGCCTGGCCGTCCTGGCCTGGGGTCCTGCTGGGGAGGCGGCCAGCGGAGACCTGGCTCCTTGGCGGGCTGCCCCACGCGCGAGCCCCGCTCAGCAGCCCCTCGCTCGCTGCTCCAGGTGGTCTTTGGGAAGAAGCTTCCTGCCTTCGCCACGATCCCCATCCACCAGTTGCAGCACGAGAAGAGACACGACATCTACTTTGCCGACGGGACGGTGTTAGCGTTGTACAGGTGAGAGGGGCTTTGGGGCTGGGCGGGTGAGCCCTTGCCACCTCCGACGCGTCACCTCCTGTGTCCTCGCCGTTACCCCGCTATCTTCCGTCTGCCACACACCTGTCCCTGTTTCCTCCTGTCACTCGTTACCTCCCACGTCACCCTGTGCCGTGCCACCTCCTATGTCACCTCCCATTCTTCCCTGTCCCTCCTGCTCTCCCCGTTGCGCCCCCAGTGGGCCCCCATCAGCTGTGCAGGTCGTGCTCCTGGGGCTGGTGGGAAGACCCCTGGGTGCAGCTGTCCCAGGGAGGGGCCTCCCCTTCCGGGCGGGGGCCCTGTGTGCGGCCAGTGCCCGGGCTGTTGTCTTGGGGGGGTGTGACCCGAGTGCCCAACGCCACCGGCAGGTGAGTGGCGCGTATCTCTGTTTTGGGTCAGCCCAGCAGCTACCTCCTCCTCTGGGGAAGTAGCGTCCTCAGCCGCCGACTCAGGCTGCCGCTGGGGCCGCCATGACGTCACCCCCCCCGGGTCCCAGGGGCGGGTGTGACCTGCCTGGCCAGTCATGGCAGCCCCTGCCCTGCGCGTCGGTGCAAGGGGCGGCCAGTCACCGGCGAAGCAGGCTGGTGGCCCCAGCCCCAGGGGCTCCGTTCTCGTATCCGGGAGCTCAGACCAGCCCCATCCCGGCGTCTGCCTAGACTCAGGCCTCGGCCGAGCCCCAGGGTGTGGCGGTGTCAGCGCTGGGCGGGTATGCATGGGAGGGCCTGCCCCCTCCTGCCCTAGGCACTGCTGGGCACGGGCTGAGTGGCGCGGCGGCTCTGCTCTCACGCAGGCAGCTGCTGCAGCACGAGTGCCCGCGGTGCCCCGAGCTGCCGCCCTTCGGCCTCTTCAGTGACCTGGAGCAGCACATGAGAAGGCAGCACGAGCTCTTCTGCTGCAAGCTGTGCCTCCAGCACCTCAAGGTGGGCCCCGTGGGCTCCCCGCCCCACGCCGCCCAGGGACCAGGGAGGGCCCCATGCCAGGGCGAGTGCCAGTGGCGGCTGGGGCCACCCAGATGCAGAGTGTGTCCCCTCGCCACCTCTGACCCTGGCGGGGCGGCTCGGAGCAGCTTCCTGGCTGGCCCCTGCCCCCGCCTGCTCTCCTGTTTGCGGTCCTGGAGCCACCCAGGCGGCCCTATTTCCGAGCGTCTCTGACCCGGCCCAGGCAGGGGGTCCCAGTGGCGGCAGGCAGGCCGGCCTGAGGCGTCCAGGGCTGGGGCGGTGCCGTCGCGCCCTGCTCTGGCTGGCACAAGGAAGGGGCGGGCAGCCAGGGCACCCCAGCGGGGCCCAGCCCTCTACTGTCTGCAGATCTTCACGTACGAGCGCAAGTGGTACTCGCGCAAGGAGCTGGCGCGGCACCGCACGCAGGGGGACCCGGACGACACCTCGCACCGCGGGCACCCGCTCTGCAAGTTCTGCGATGAGCGCTACCTGGACAACGACGAGCTGCTCAAGCACCTGCGCCGCGACCACTACTTCTGCCACTTCTGTGACGCAGACGGGGCCCAAGACTACTACAGGTGGGCGGGGGCGGCGGGGCAGGGGGCTCGTGCGCGTGCTCGCGGCGGGCGCAGGCCGCCCTGATGCCCGGCCCACCCGCAGCGACTACGCGTACCTGCGCGAGCACTTCCGGGAGAAGCACTTCCTGTGTGAGGAGGGCCGCTGCAGCACGGAGCAGTTCACCCACGCCTTCCGCACCGAGATCGACCTCAAGGCCCACCGGACGGCTTGCCACAGCCGCAGCCGCGCCGAGGCCCGCCAGAACCGCCAGATCGACCTGCAGTTCAGCTACGCTCCCCGGCATGCGCGCCGCGACGGTGAGCGGGCTCTGAGATGGCCGCTGTGGGCGGCCGGGGGCTCGGCCTGGCCCTGGCTCACCCTGACACGGGGCTGCTCGTCGGCCAGCGCCCTGCTTGAGACCCTCAGGCTCCGGGTCCCAGCCGCGGCCTGAGGGAGGGGCTCGCCGAGCCTCCGTCTCCCCCCGGCAGCAGGGCCGTGAGTGTCTGAGTCTGCAGGCCCAGGCCTGGGCTGGGCTGTGACCCAGAGAGCTCCTCCCTGTGGCTGGTGCCGGCAGGTAGAGGGGCTGCTCCCGGGCGCCTGCTGGGTGTCAACCCCTTCCTGGGGCCAGGGTGGGCTCGGCATGGCTCCGTGTCCCGTCCATGTGCTCACGTGCTGTGTGTGGTGGGAGCTGCGGCCGCCCAGGCCAGAGCAGGCAGGTGTGCTCGGCTCTGCCTCGCCCTGGCCTTGGGGGCGGGTGCTGCTGCTGGGCCTGGGGCCGTGACGGGCTGTGTGCCGGCTCTAGGGGTCGTCAGTGGCGAGGACTACGAGGAGGTGGACAGGTACAACCGCCAGGGCCGCGCAGGCCGGGCCAGTGGGCGCGGAGCCCAGCAGAGCCGTCGAGGAAGCTGGAGGTACAAGAGGTGGGAGGCCTTCCTGGCCACTGACGTTCTCGAGGCGAAAAAGGCAGCAGCCAGTCCCTGGGCTGGGCAGTGCTGGTCTGCATGTGCCCTCCGCGAGCAGCCGTGCCGGGACTCCTCCCCAGCGCCTGGGGGTGGTGGTGAAAGGGGCCTGCGTCACCCAGGGGCTCGTGGCCTCACGCCGTGAAGTGCCTGACACAGGCCCAGCCCCGTGCTGCCTCCCTCGCCCCCCGTTTCAGCCGAGGGGGCCGGCACCAGCTCTGACCGCTCCCCCCGGCTGTCTCCTGGAACCCGAGCTGGCAGGGGCTTGGCCACCGCCCGGCCCCCCGGCCCCCCGCCCCCCGCTCCCCCCGGCCGCCTGCAGCCCTGCGGTGGCCCTGGCCTCACCCGTCTGAAGGCTCCTGTCTCCAGGGAAGAAGAGGACCGAGAAGTGGCAGCCGCCATCCGGGCCTCAGTGGCAGCGCAGCAGCAGGAGAAGCGCCAGAGCGAGGACCGGGAGGAGGGTGGCAGGACCAAGAAGGAGGAGACAGCGGTGCGGGGGCCCGAGGAGCCCCGCGGACCCCGGCGCCCAGTGCGGGTGCAGGGCGACGGCCCAGGTGAGCCCCTCGCCTGGTGAACCCCCGGCAGCCGTGGCCTCCCCCAGCCCCACACCCCAGTCCTCGGTCCTCTCTCGTCTCGCAGGCCCCAAGGAAACCTTGGCAAACGGCCCCATGAGCCTAGAGGCCCTTCCAGCAGCAGGCCCAGCTGCAGGGGCCGCGCCCCCAAGGTTGGTGTCAGGGCGAGGGGTGCCTGCGGGAGGGTGGCCGGGGGCCTGGCAGGGCCCAGCAGGTGCTCACCGCTCTCCCCACCCCGGCGCAGCTCCCTCCCACCCCCCGCCGCGAAGCTCAAGGACGAAGACTTCCCCAGCCTGTCCACCTCCGCCTCCTGCTCCGCAGCAGCAGCCCCCGGCCCCGTGGGCTTGGCGCTCGCCTACCCCGTTGCTGCCAGAGGCAGGAGCACCTTCCAGGAAGACGACTTCCCTGCTCTGGTGCCCTCCGCGAGCAAGCCCAGTGCCGCCCCCGCCAGCATCATCTCTGCCTGGAACGGTGGCGGTGGCGGCGGTGGCAGGAAGGTGGCGCAGGCCGCGGCGGGACCTCACGCTGTCAGCGGGGGTGGCCCTCCCACCAGGAAGGCTGGGAAGGGGAGCGGCAAGGGCAGCAGGAAGGGGGGCCCGGCCCCCGCAGAGGAGGACGACGGCCATGCCGGGCTCACAGCCCAGGAGCTGCGCAGTGTGCCCACCATGGTTGCTGTCTCCTCCCTGCTGGCGCTGGCCTCCTCCCAGACCTCCGCCAAGGTCGGCAGGAAGAAAAAGGTGGGCTCCGAGAAGCCCAGTGCCACGTCGTCCCCGCCCCCTGACCGCACCCTGAAGACCCCAGATGAGGGCGGGCTCCTGGGGGCTGAGCAGGTTCCTGCCAGCAGAGCCGACGGGCCGGGCGCTGTCGTCAACGGACACGCGGAGGGCTCGGCCCTGGTGCGGTGTGGCCCCAAGGAACCCCCTGGGCTCCCACGGCCTCTGGGGCCCCTCGCCTGCCCCCCTCCCCAGGAAGAGTTCCCAGCTCTCAGCGGCCCCCGTGCACCCAGGACGATGCCGCCCCCAGGTACGTCTGCCCGCCTCTAGCCCTGCTCCTCGGGTATCAGGGCTGCAGGTGGGGCCAGAGCATCCGGCTGGCATCTACGGGTCCAAGGAGGACTGAGGCTGGGTGGGGCCGGAGCGGGGCCCTGGGTGGAGGGAGGCCGAGATTGCGCGGGAGGGAGCACGGCGGGGCCTGCGGGCCGAGGCCGCGAGTGGCTCTGCCGTGCCCGCTTCTGTAGACAGGGCAGTCCTGGGCCTTCCTCGTGACACTGCCACGAGGGCTGGGGGTGCACGGAGGCCAGGGCTGCCCAGGCAAGGGGTGCCCAGGACAGACCGGGGTCACGTGCTGTCCTCACAGGCTTCAGCACCGTCGTGCTCCCAAAGGCTGTGCCGCCCCCGCCCCCACCAGGTCTGGTGCCCCCCGTCAGCAAGCCGCCCCCCGGCTTCTCCGGCCTCCCGCCCAGCCCCCACCCGGCCTGCGTCCCCAGCACCCCCACCAAAGCGTGAGTGTGGCTGCGCTGCTGGCCTCGAGCTCCCAGGGCTGGGTGGAGGGTCCCCTCCTCTTGGGCCACCCTCAATGCTAAAGCCTCCACTGCCGCTGCCTCCTCCCCCGACCCGCAGAGCCAGGCTGACACCAGCACCCCAGGCCTACCTGGTGCCCGAGAACTTCCGGGAGAGGAACCTGGAGCTCATCCAGTCCATCAAGGACTTCCTGCAGAGCGATGAGGCCCGATTCAGCAGGTTCAAGAGTCACTCGGGGCAGTTCAGACAGGTCGGGGCCATGGGCGGGGGCAGGGTGCAGGGAAGGGGCAGGAGGCCCAGGCCCGGGGCCGTGACCGGGCCTGGCTCTGGTCGCAGGGCATGATCTCCGCTGCCCAGTACTACAAGAGCTGCCGGGACCTGCTTGGGGAGGACTTCCAGAAGATCTTCAACGAGCTGCTGGTGCTCCTGCCAGACACGGCCAAGCAGCAGGAGCTGCTGTCCGCACACATGGACCTCCACAGCCACGAGAAGGCCCCCGGCGCCAAGTCTAAGAAGGGCAGGAAGGGCGCGTGGCAGCCCAGCGCCCAGCAGGCGGGCCTGGACTGCTGCGTGTGCCCCACCTGCCAGCAGGTGCTGGCGCACGGCGACGTCAGCAGCCACCAGGCGCTGCACGCGGCCCGGGACGAAGACTTCCCCTCCCTGCAGGCCATCGCCAGAGTCATCACGTAGCTCCCGCCAGCGCGGACCAGAGCTGCCGCGCCCGTGAGCCTCCCTTCTCCTCCCTCCTCTCGGGCTGCCAGGCAGCCAGGTAGGGCCCCGGTGGGGCCACCAGGGAGTCACCAGGAAGCCTGCCCTGCCCCGCCGGCCATCAGCACGCGGAGCGCCCCCAGTTCCTCCCAGAGCTGGGCACAGGCCCCTGCCCCTGCGGCGGCTGGTCTCGCTCTGGGAAGGAGCCCGGGGAGGGAAGGGCCCCGATGCCGGAAGCTGGCCCTGCTGTTGAAGCGCGTGGCTGCGGCAGCCAGAGCTAAGAGCTGCGGGTCCACTGGGCTGGAGTCAGACGTCGAGGGTGTTGTGTAAACAGTTGGCTGCGTTGCGATTTGAGAGCGTTCAGGATTAAAAGCTGGCGCAAAATTGTGCTACTTGAAATTGAATCTTTTTATGAGACAAGCTGAATCTGGGATCTCAAATTGCCTCTGACCTTTTATAAAACAGTTTATCTTCAAATAAATTTATTTTGCAATACGGCATGTGGCTGGTGTTCTGAGCTTCTCTGCCTCCTGGGTACACCCACAGCCGGGGCTCCACCAGCTGCGGCCCCGGGCTTCTGTGTCTAGGGCTGCCCAGACCTTCCAGAAGCGGCTGCTGCTTGAAGGGTGCCAGAAGCACGCTGGGCCCTCGGCTCCTCCAAGCACACGCCAGCACCGGCACACCGGCCAGGTGCCGCGGTGCAGACCATGGCAAGAAAGCAGATGCCTCACCGCGAGTCACAGGAGTGTTCTGGTTTCCCAGTGCACACAAGTTACGTTTACACTGCGCTGTAGCCTATTAAGTGTACAATAGCATTAAGTCTGAAACACAGCGTGCATCCCTTAACTAAGAAAACTTTGCTGCTAAAAAGTGCTAGCCAGCACCCGAGCCTTGAGCCAGCCGTAACCTTTTTACTGGTAGAGGCTCTTGCCTTGATGTTGACTGTGGTGGCTGCTGAAGGTCGAGTGGCTGAAGACACGTCTTAAAGTAAGACAGCGATGAAGTGCGCCACGTCGATGGACTGTTCCTTTCGTGAACGGTTTCCCTGTAGCATGTGAGGCTGACAGCACTTCACCACGGGCCTTTACAAGCGGACTCTCTCCTCAGACTCTGCCGCTGCTTTACCAATACGTTTCTGAGACCAGATCCTTTGTCGTCGTCTCCACAACGGCCACGGCGTCTTCACCAGGAGTAGACTCATGTCAAGAAACCATTTTCTTTGCTCTGTAAGAAGCAACTCATCCACTAAAGGTCTTCCTTGGAATTGCCGCCTCGTCAGGCTCCACTTCTAATCCTAGTTCTCTTGTGTTCCCACCACATCTGCCGTTACCGCCTCCACTGAAGTCTTGAGCCCGTCAAAGTCATCCATGAGGGTTGGGACCAGCTTCTTCCAACCTCCTGTTCACGTTGATACCTGAACCTCCTCCCACGAGTCACGGACGTTCTTCGTGGCATCTAGGATGGCGACTCCTTTCCGGGAGGTTTTCACTGGACTTTGCCCAGACCCGTCAGAGGAGCCACTGTCTATGGCAGCGAGAGCCTGATGAAATGTGTTCCTTAAATAAGAACGGAGTTGGGACGACTCCTCGATCCACAGGCTGCAGTTTGGCTGTTGGGGCAGCGGCAGGCAGAGCTCCGGGTGGCCCGGTGCACGGTCAGTGGGCAGGCGTGTTTTGAAAGGAACCTTTTTCATGAGCAGTAGGTCTCAACGGCGAGCTCAGCATATTCAGCAACCTTGTTGGAAACAGACGCGCTGTCGGTCCCCCAGGCTTTGTTAGTTCTTGGCAGAGCCCGGGCAGAGGAGGTTAGGGCTGTAGGCTTTCCAGATGGCAAATGAGCACCAGCTTCCACCCGCAGTCACCAGCCGCATTCGCCCGACAGGAGGGTCAGCCCGTCCTTGAAGCCAGGAACGGACTTCTCCAGCGATCGCAGCCCTGATGGCTGCTCCGTCCACACTGAAGACCCGCTGCCTCGTGCAGCCACCTTCAGCAGTGACCTCGGCTAGGTCTTCTGGGCATCTGCCGCAGTTTCCACCTCAGCACTTGCCACTTGTCCGTGTACTTTGATGCTACAGAGATGGCTTCTCTCCTTAAAGAACTTCCTTCTGCAGCTCCCTGCCCAGCCTTCACAGAGCTGAGAGTGGGGCCTGGCTCTGGGTGAGGCTTCGGCTTAAGGGCAGGTGGCGGCTGCTTTGGTCTTGCTCAGTATCAGCCTTGAGGCTGTCTCGCTTTATCATTCGCGTGTCCCACAGAGCAGCGCTTTTAATTTCCTTCAGGAAGTTTCCCTTTGCAGTCACAGCTTGGCTGACCACCTGGCACAAGCGGCCCAGCTTCCGCCTGTCTCGGCTTTCAACATGCCTTCTTCATAAGCTAAAGCGTTTCTACCTTTTGATTGAAAGTGAGAGCCGTGCGACTCTTCCTTTCTCTTGAACGCTTAGAAGCCGTTGCACGGTTATTAATTGTCCCAGTTTCAATATTGTTGTGTCTCAGGGAAGAGAGAGGCCTGAGGAGAGGGGGAGAGAGCGGGGAGCGGCTGGCCAGTGGAGCAGTCAGAGCACACGACATTGATCGATTAAATTTGCCAACTTATATGGGCGCAGTTCGTGGCTCCCCAAAACAATGACAATAGTAACATCAAAGGCCGCAGATCACCATAACAGATAGAATAATAATGAAAAAGTCTGAAATGTGAGAATTACCAAAATGTGACACGGAGACACGGAGTGAGCACAAGCTGTTGGAGAAATGGCACTGATAGACTTGCTTGAAGAAGGGTTGCCAGAGCTTTCACTTTGTTAAAAAAACACGCAGTGTCTGTGAGGCACACGAAAGTGAAGCACAGTAAAACGCGGTGTGCCTGTAGAAGAAGGAAAGTCCTAAACGTATAGCCGTGTCCAAACAGGTCAGAAGGAAGAGGTGTCTCTGTGAAAGCAGCAGAAGGGCCTCAGTGGCGAAGCCAAAGGAAGGCGGCCGGCAGGGCCAGGCCAGAGCTGCTCGGCTGCCTGGACACGGTTGGCCCGAAGCGGAGGACGTGGACGGTGCCACCCTGGGGGACGGCCGTGCCCGGGGCCTGGCAGGAGGTGAGAGCCTTCCTTCACCCTCCACTGGTCGGGGAGCGGCCGCCCGAATTCCCCAGCCACACAAGCAAAACCTCTCTGCAGAGGATCACAAAGCCCTTGAGCAAGACCAGCGTCACAGAAGGATAGAGCAGCCTGGAAGACGGGGTCTCCTTAAGGCCGTCAGCCTGATCTTACGGGAGGAGCGAGAGCCACAACAGTGGCGGCAACGCTCAAGTCTACCGTGCCGAGGGCCGCTCCGAGGTCTTGCCGCCGACTCGCGCAAGCCTCACTCACCCTGCGTCGCGGGGGCTCTTGTCCTCCCTTTACAAAGGGATCGAGGCATCGAAAGGGTCAGAGGCTTAGCTTCAGCCAGTGTCCTGCACTGTGCTTCATTCAACCAGGCAGTTATTAAGAAGAACTAATTAAAAACCTTAGGGGGGCGGATGTGGCTCAAATGGTTGGGCGTCCGTCTGCCATTTGGAGGGACCTGGGTTCGATCCCCAGGACCTCCCGGTAGAATAAAAACATATATATAGAAGGCGCATGGGCTGCCAGGCTGTGTGTGCCGGTGAGCCGCCAGGCCCCGGGAGCCAGGCAGCAAGAGGATGACGTAAAAGGAGAGAGACAAGACGAGATGCTCCAAAAACGCCAATAAACCAGAATCCGAGGTGGCGCAGATGGCAGAACACCTCTCTCCTACATCGGAGGTCTCCAGGATCGGATCCTGGTGAAGACTGGAGGAGGAGGATGAGAAGAGATGAAACAGACACAGAGAACTGCCCAGCGAATGGACACAAAACAGCAAATGGGGAAGGGGGGGTTTAAAATGGATCAAGTAAATAAATAAATCTTTAAAAAAAAAACAAAAAAAACAACCTTCGACATAAAAATAGAGCTTGTCAAAAGGAAGTCCGCCCGGGACGTAGGAAAGGGAGTAGGAGAGGGGAGTTGGCCACAGACATGGATCTGGAGGCTCCTTGGTGCTCCTGACGGGAGCCCCAGGAGCAGAAGGCGGTGGAAGGCGGTCAGAGGCGGCACCTATTCTTCAGCTCTTGTCTCTCTAGTCCCTGTTCAGGAGCTGTTTTAATTTCCTTGGCTGCTCAACCAAATGCCATGAAATGAGTTGGGTTAGACGATGGGAATGTATTCGCTTATGGTTTTGAGGCTGAAAGGAAGCCCAAATCAAGGCAATGCCTTCTTCCTGGAGACTGGCGTTGCGGGGCTCGCTGCTGGAGATCCTCAGCTCTTCCGTCGCACGGCAAGGCACGCGGCAGCGTCTCCTGGTCACCTTCTTCTCTTCTGGGTTCCGTTGATGTCCTGCCTCTGGCTCCCTGTGGCTCTGCTTCCAAGGGACTCCAGTAGTAGGATCAAGATCCATTCTGACTGGGCTGGCCACACACACTTAAGCAGCTCATCAAAAGGTCCTGCTTACGGTGGGCTCACCCACAGGTAGGTTTAAGACATGTTTTTCTGGGGTACATACAACTCCAAACCGCCACAGAAGCAAAAACAGTTTGGAAAAGTCACAAATTGATGTATCCAGCCCTCAATGAAAGCAACAAAAACCAGCAGTCCCAGAGAAGTGGAAGACTGGATTTCCAGAAGTATAACATAGTACTCAATGTCCAGTCCTTAACAAAAGATTACAAAACACACAAAGAAACAGGAAAATATAGCCCATTTACAAGAAAAAAAAAGAATTTGCCAGAAATCATCCCTGAAGCAGCTCTACATTGGAACTATTAATCAAAGACTTTGAATCAACTATCTTAAACATGCTCAATGAGCTAATGGAATCCATTACAAAAAACTAAAGGAAATTAGGAAAATGTCTGAACAAAATAAAGAGAAAGAAATTATAAAAAGGAACCCAACAAATTTTGGAGCTGCAAAGTACAGGAATTGAAATGAAAAACTCACTAGATGGACTCAAAAGCAGATTTGAACAGGCAGAAGAAAGGATAAGCGAACTTGAAGACAAGACAGTTACTCAGTGTGAGGAGCAGAAAAAAATAATAATGAAAAATGAACAGATCCTGGGGGACCTGTGGGATATCATCAAATGTACCAACATGTGCATCACTGGAGCCCCAGGTGGAAAAAACAGAGAAAGGGGCAGAAAATGTGTTTGAAGAAACAATGACTGAGCCCTGCCCTGCTCAAGACAGCGGAGGAAGATGCTTCAGGGCTCCATCTCCCTACAGAAGCTTTGAAAAACCAGCAGTACCTGGTAGAAACATCTTTCTCAAACCTCTGGAAAACAGTAAAAGGACCACAGTAACAGGGCAAATGCTGAATTAAAAAAAAAAAAAGTTCTTGTGGCGCCTCGGCTGGACCCTCCCTCACCCTCACCACCTTGCTGTGGAGCTGCCCCATATTCCAGAGCAGATCCCTGGCCCCAGTTCTGGAGGATCCTGGGAGCATGTATGTTTGGCCAGTCTGGGGATAGCCTGAGGGACCTACTGACACAGAACTTTCCTTGCACATACAAGCCAGCTCACCAAGCCCTCCTGCAGAATGCTGTGGGAGAGCAGTCAAGTGGCTGCCTGGGGCAAGGGATTGCTGGCTGGAGGGCACACAGTGCAGTGCCTGGGGCTGCAAAGAAACTATTTCCTAGGGAAGAAGGGACATTTGTATCTGTGTAAACAGAGGAATTCCCAGGGCCATACATGCATGCCCAAGACAAGACCAGGGAAAGCGCCTCCGTTTGGCCTTTAGCTACTCTCCAAATGCATTGTACGGATAAGCCCTAAAGGAGAGCATTTACACAGGTCAATCTGGGAAAGATGTTTTCTTCTTTTATTATTATTTTTTGTTAGCCCCTGGCATTCGAGGAAAGCTCTGCATTACAGTAGCTCGATACAAGCTTAAGAAACAAATGCCTCATAGTATAAGTTCCAGTGATAACACCGTAAAATATCAAAATGGCTGGCTTCCAAGAAAAAATATACAAAGAAACAAGAAGTGATGGTCCATGCAAAGGAGAAGATTAAAGCAAGAACTAAGGGAAAACATGGACAAAGAACCAGGAGAAATCAGGAAAACAATAGATGGACACAAAGAGAATAGCAGTAGATAGATGGGAATTCAGAAAAGGAATCAGAGCCAAAGACCACAGTAACAGAAACTGAAAATTCCACAGAGGGGTTCAACATCAGATTGGAGCTGGCAGAAGAAAGAATCGGTGAACTTGAATTTAAGACAATTGGAATCATCCAGGCTGAGGAGCAGGAAGAGGGAAGAATGAAGAAAAGTGAGCTGAGCTGAGGAAGCTGTGGGACACCATCAGGCGTACCAGTAGGCACATGGTAAGAGTTCTATAAGGGTGAGAAAGGAGAGGGGGAAGGTAGAATATTCAAAGAATAATGGTTGAAAACCTCCTAAATTTAACAAAAAATGTAAATATACACATCCAAGAATCTGAACAAACTCCAGACCATACAGACCCACACTACACTATTATTTTTTTTTTAAAGATTTATTTTATTTATCCCCCCCCTTGCTGCTTGTGCTGCTGTGTCCATTCGCTGCGTGTCTTCTCTGTGTCTGCTTATCTCCCCCTTGCTGTGAGGTCTTGCCGCATCAGCCCACGGCGCCACGCGAGCCGGCCTGCCCTCACAAGGAGGCGCCGGGAAGCGAACCCGGGGCCTCTCATATGGTAAA
>JAQZBX010015226.1:0-37745 GCA_029593785.1 Cabassous unicinctus
TGGGGGGAGTGGGGCTTCCCTGCGGCATTGGCCCGGGCCTTTTTCTGACGTGGGGTCCCCGACCCCGGCACAGCCGTCTGGGCCAGGACCCCCAGCAGGACCCCGCTGTCCCCCGCCCGCCGACGAGCCACCCGGGGAAGCAGCGCCCCCAGCCCGGCGGCCAGATACCCAACCCACCCGGAGGGCGCGCAGGGCCGGCGGCGGCGCGGCGCACAACTTTCCGGGAACCCCGCGCGCCCGGCCCCGCGCATGGCGAGCAAGCGGGAACTTTACCCGGGGCGCGCCGGACGGGCGCTCTAGAAACGCAGGAGGGGGAGGGTCGCTAGCCCCACTTTTCTGCGCTTATGGAGGTTACCGCAGGCCCCGCGCCCACAGAGCCCGCGGGCGCTTCCCGCCGGGCCGCACCTGCGCCAACGCCAAGTTGCGCGGGCAAACTCACCGCTAAGCTGGGTCCGGGACGCGGGTCCCAAGAGCGGGCCTCAGTCGCTCCGCCGCCCACCCGCCTGCACCGAGGGGCAGATACTTCTCCCTCGCTGCACTCCTGGGTCCTGGCGCGTTCCCTCAGCCAGAACACGCGCACCAAAGCGGTGTGGCCGCAGGTCCAACACCCTCCGTGGACTGGGCGGGACTTGAGGGAATGGGAGAGCCATGAGTTCAGCGGGCCAATGAGGTCTGGCTGGGGTTCCAGGACTCTGCCCCCAAAGAGGGCATGGCCCGCTCCGTGATGGACAGCGCCCGGCAGCCAATCAACACGCGATCTGGCTGGCGCTCCGGATCCATCAGGGGTGGGGTGGTTCCAAGGGGGCGGAGTGGGGTGACTGACAGGACGACAGCGAACGGGAATGCTGAGCAGCGACAGGGCGGGAACACCGAGAAAGGCAGGGCCTGGGGATCCTTTCATTCCGTGGCCAGCTCCTTGGCACCTAGGCTGGCGGTTCGCCTTGGCGCGATTTTATTGATACATATTAATAAATGTATTAATTTATTAATAATAACGATCAATGGTATTTGTTATATCACATTGTGGTGCATTATCACTTCCATCATCAGTAGTGCATTTTCATCATTTCAATAATAATAATAATAATAATAATAATAAACAAGAAACTTCTTCACCCCTCAATCTGTTTCCCCTGCTGTACAAAGCTGCTATTTCTGGCTATTCTACCACAATTATTTATTTATTAGATAGTTTTATTCAGATATATTCACTTACCACACGATCTATCTAAAGTGTATAATCAACGACTTTTAGTATAATTACAATGTTGTGCGTTCAGCATAAGAAAAACTTTGAGAATTATTTCATTACTCCAAAAAGAAAAACTCCACACCCCCTAGCATGCCTTCCCTAGCCCTATGTAACCACTAATCAAAGTTCATCTTTATAAATTGATTTATATTTACATTTTATATAAATGGAATTATACAATATCTTTTCTTATTTTTATTGTGTACATTTAATGATTGAAATATAAACAATTAAAAAATAAGACAGCACACTTTCACCTATCTGAGTCTGCTCAAGTGTGTAGACATTTATTGAAGGGATATGACAGGAGGGTAGTGATATTATTGGGTTGGGTGGTGCAGGGTTGACTGGGTAGATTGGGAAGGGTGGGTTGGAATGTCCATGTACTGGGGGGAGGGTTGGGAGAGAGACCAGGTGAACACTGGGGATTTGCGGCTATGTGGTTGAAAGTACAAAGTTGGGAATGCTCTTATGGCAATATGACAATGAAGGGTTACTGGATTAGGGTGTTGGATAGGGGGGCATTCAGGACAGGCACACCTGGAATAGGCTTCTAGGGAGTGTGTGATGAACATTCTGTCATTATATGTTCTATCAGTGGGTGGAGACCCACATAATGAGCGGGAAATAGTTGGACTCCCATCGTCAGGGGGACGGGTTTGTTCACAAATAGACAGGCGGGAGTCTCTAGAGAGCATGAGTGGTTCATAATAGGGGAGGACAAACCAGTGAGTCAAGACCTCAGTCTTGTTGTATGTAGCTATGAATCTTGTCATCCAAGGAGTGAAACTAGGGGATCTCCATGAGCCCTGAGGGGAGGGGGAGGGAGGAATAGAATAGATTGAACAGGGGGCATTTAGTGGGCAGTGGAAGTGTTCTACATGATCTTACAATGATGGACACAGGACATGATAAATAGCATCAAAATTTATAGATGTGTACAGTCTAAAATTTAACCCATAATGTAAACCATTGACCATATTAAGTTAGCATTAAACATATTAACAAATATGTTTCACTATTCGTATATCAGTTATAACAAAGGTACCATCCACATATAAAAAGGTATTAATATGGAGGGGAGGAAAGGGGGAGGATGTTGGGTATATGAGAGTCTTCTGTATTCTCTGTGTGACTTTGCTGTGATCTAAAACTTCTTTGAAAACAAAATGAAATATAGCGAGACACTGGGGAATGAGTGGGGGAAGGTGCCATTGTACAGACAGGACACCAGATAATGCAATGATGAAAGGCAAAATCTCAAAAAAATTTTAAAAAAATATTTTTCATTTTTTTAATACCACAATCTTTTAATTTAATTTTTAGTTTTTTTTAAAAAAATTTTATGTATTTTATTTCTTATATTTAAACTTATCATTATTGTTTCATTTTCCTATTAATTGTACTTGGCTATTATAATTGCTTCATTTTTGAGGAAGCTTTGGATCACAGAAAAGTTACAACTGGGGTGGGGGAGGTTCTGTGGTGTGGGGTGTCAGTGATGGGGGATGCATGGGAGGGAATTCACCTGAGCATATATATAAGATATGTAAAAATATTCAAATGTTCACAGGGCATTGTCATAGTGGGTGGACTCACACAATAGCTGAGAGAATACTGAATTCCCATCCTGGAGAGCTCTGCCACATTCTCTAAGGGAGAAGCAACAGTCTCCCAAGTGCAGGGGCAGTGACTGGTGAAGGAGGATGATCCACTGATGGTCCCTTGATATTGGTGACTAGGCTTAAGAGCCTTTGTTCTTCATATTGAAACTTAGCCTATTTATTGGTAAGGGTTGCCTCCTGAGAGCCTCCTTGCTGCTCAAATGTGGCCTCTCTCTAAGCCAAACTCAGCATATGAATGCATTACCTTCCCTCCAGTGTGGGATATGACTCCCAGGGATGAGCCTCCCTGGCACAGAGGGATTGCTAAAAGGTAAAGACAAATGAGTTTATATGGCTAAGAGACTTCAAAGTGAGTTGGGAGGTCATTCCAGAGGTAACGCTTATGCACATCTCTGCAAGATCTCATAGACTTCCATAGTGGATATTACCCCAAATAGTGGGGCTCCTAATACTCTGGAGACACCAAGGTCCTATGGTTATGGTGGAAAGCTCCGGAGTTTGGTGCCTTGCCAGTGTTCCCTACCTTGGAGGTTGTGCTTCTGAAAGTGACAGAGTTGGACTCAATTATGTCTTCCTCACACATGGTTCATCTGTCCCTTCTATTCAAAACTATACTTGGTGCTGGAGTTTGTAGGTATATGTCCAGAGACTGGAGTCTTTGGGCTGTCCATGTACCAGCTGGGCCCAGAGCCTCAACAGAGTTGCAACTCCTACTCTACAGCTCATTGGACTCACCCAGGACAACTGGTGGGGAGATGATGATGGACAACAGCCATCCCAGGGAACAGAGAGAGTCTGCAGCTGCAGGCAGGATAGCCCCATCCATCTTCCCCATCAGATATAAGCCCCCTCTCAATTGGAGATGGAATGGATGTTACCATCCCAGAATCCTTGGGATTGGGGGTAGAGGTATGGACTAGAGTGGACTTACTGGTATTCTACTATAGACATATTATGATTCCTAGTAATGGAAGAAATTACAACATTGTTGTGGAACCAGTGGCCACCGGAGGCTCTGGGGGAAGGGGGATGGAAAAACAGTTATAATACGGGGGCTTTTTTGGGACTTTGGAATCGTCCTGAGTGATGTTGCAATTAACAGATATAGGCCATTTTATATCATCACATATCATGCAGAACTGTGTGGGAGGGAGTGTAGACTACAATGTGAACTATGGTCCATGCTTAATGGCAAAGCCCCAGGATTGCTTATCAATTGCAATGAATGTGCCACAATAATGAGGATGTTTATGTGGGAGGGTGTGGGAGGTGTGGAGAGTGGGGCATATGGGAATCCCTATATCTTTTGTGTAACATTTATGTAATCTAAGTATCATTTTAAAAAATTAATTAAAAAAATAAAAGTAACTTCTAAAAACAACACAGAAAATAAATATTTTAAAATATCAAAAAAACAAAAAAAAACCAGTTGAATAAAAACATCCATTTCTCAAATGTACTGGACACATATAAACTTTTTTTGAATCATACAATATGTTACACAATATATTTGGTTCATAGTAATGCAATCTTACTGTGTTTGCCCTTTTGTGTCTGGCTTGCTTCACTCAGCATACTGTCCTCCAGGTTCATCCATGTTGTCATGCTTTACAACCTCATTTCTTCTTACAGCTGCATAGTATCTCATCGTCTTCTAAATATACCACGGTTTGTTTATCCATTCATCAGTTGATGGACAGCTGGGTTGTCTCCATCTTTTGACAATCATGAATAATGAATACCACTATGAACATAGGTGTGCAGGTGTCTATTCGTATCACTGCTCTCAGTTCTTCTGGGTATATACCAAATAGTGGTATTGCAGGGTCACGTGGCAAATCTGTATTCAACTTTTCTAGGAACTGTCAAACAGAACTCCACAGTGGCTGTGCCATTCGACATTCTTACCAACAGTGAATGAGTGTTCCTATCTCTCCACATCCTCTCCAGCACTTGTAGTTCTCTGTCTTTTAATAGTGGCCATTCTGATAGGAGTGAAATGATATCTCAGTGTAGGTTTTTTTTTTCTTTTTTCTTTGTTGTTCTCTTTGTTTTGCTGTTTTATTATTTCATTGTAGTTTTGATTTGCATTTCCCTAATCAAATCAATGCCTGCCCAATGCCTACCCCACGGGCCAATGCCCACCCCATGGCCCCCAGAAGCGGCTGCTGAAGGGGTAGAGGCCACACCTTGGCACCCGCCTACCCCCCATGAATCTCGGCCACAGGGCAATGGCCAGGGTGAGCAGCCAGGACAGATGTCTGAAGGCCCTGGGCAGAGCCTGGCCACCACTGGACTGGAGGCCTGAGAGAGGGTGGCCATCACCTTTGGTCTCTGGAAGGTGCTATGCATGGAGGTCAGAGCAAGGACCAGCACACACTGCAGCTCAGGAGTGGGCAGTCACTGCAGTGGGCACCTGTCACAGAAGCAGTACCGAGGGCTTGTCCCTTGGCCTACAGCTGCCCCCACCCCAGGATCACTTCCTGGTGGGCAGGGCTCAGACTTGGAGGAGAGGGGTCAGCAGCGAGCATCCACTAGAAGGGACGGCACTGGAACCCCAGCTGCAGAGTCAGCCCAGGACACACCTGGAGTAAGACCCCATATGTCCTCTCACAACAAGGATGGCAGCCCCCAGCGATCCCCAGCGACGTGGAAGCACAAGAAACAGTCAAGAGAGAAGACTGGGGATGCCCACAGGGACCTGCCTCCCAGGTGTGGCAGCTCCAGTACCTCCTGGTGGGAAAGTCAGAGCCTGCGATTCTGTGCAGGCCCGTGAAGGCCCATGTAGTCCGTGGAGACTGTTGGGGCCATGAAGATCCCATGCAGGCTGTAGAGCCTGTGTAGGTTCCATGCAACATTGGAGCCTGTGGAGCCCGAGGAGGCCATGGAGACCATGGAGACCTTGTGCAGGCCCCAAGGCTGGCATTGCCCATCAGGACTGGGCGTCACTCTCCAACTGGCCTCACAGGACACTGGCCAGTGTTGGATAGCTTCTGACCTTGAAACTGCACTGGGGGTGGGCCCTCCATCCACTGCAGGGAGGGACACAGCTGAAGCCTCACCTGGCCCTTCCCGCCAGCCCCCCTCCACCCTCACACCTGCAGCCCGGTGCCCCTGATGCTGTAGCCCTCCTCAGATGGGGACGTGTGATACCTGGCTAAAGCCCTCAAGGCCCAGCAGGGCCTGTTGGGGGTCTCATTGTACAGGGGTGAGCACCTCATGTCCCTCCCTCTGTCCCCTACCATGATGAAGCAGTGCTCGGGGAGGCTGCAGGCATTGATGTGGTTCTGCAGCAGCTGCTGTGAGAAGCTCTGGGTGGCCCCATGGGCATCCATGGTGTTGCAGCATGCCTTGTTCAGGTCTGGGGGACACGTGTGTGGGGCTGGACCACCTTGTTCCCTGGCCCTGGCCCCACAGGCACCCACCCTGGGCCTGGGGCCACCATCTTTGGAGGGGTCGTGGGTGAGCAGGGAGGGCCTTGAGGCAGACCCAGGGGGCTGGCTCTGGGGAGGAGCAGGATGTTGGGCAGCCTGGGGCCCACAGAGCTTGCTTGAGCACCATGGGGGCCAGCCCAGACCTCCCCCACAGCTCTGCCATGGGCAAGTGGGCGCAGGGCCACAACCTCCCTGAGGGGCCTGTGTCCTTGGCTGCAGCATGAGGCAGTGGTAAGATTGCCCTGACCTGCCTCACTGTGTGCTCAGTCCTGCCCACCCAGAGCCGCTGCCCCTCAGGGCTCCTGAGTCACCCAGACCCTGCAGCGTCTCCCAGGGCTGCCTCCACCTCTGAGCAGGGCCGATGACCACAGCTGCAACCAACATGTCTGGGATCTTGCTGGCCAGCTACATGGCCATGACCACCATGTTGTTGCTCTCCTGTGGGCACAAGGCATCAGCTCAGGGCCTGGGATGCCACCTCCCCTGGACCTGACCCCCGGGGCCACAAGGTCCCCACCCTGTGGTTGCCTAGCATGTGGAAGATGTGGTCAAGGGAGCAGATCATCAGCTGGTTCAGGTCCTCCATGTTGGACTCTTCAGGGTTTCTCACAGAAGTCACAAAATGCAGGACACCTGTTGTGGGGCAGAAGGGGGTGGGAGGTGGTGGGAGGGAGCAGGAGGGAGCAGGGGCTCTGGGGCAGAGGAGGGACCTGGGCCCCCCACCTGCCACTCACTTGTCTTCCTTGTAGCAGCCCCGTAAGAAGAGGCCCGGGACATAGAAGGCAGCCGCCAGCAGGCAGCGCAACCTGGGGAGGGGGGAGAATCAGAGGGGGGAGGAGCGTGGCACAGACCCTGCCAGAGTGACCATCCCCCAGACCCCCCCCCCAGGAGACCCCAGCAGCCTGCCCTAGGCACCCATAGGCGCTTACCCGACAAGAAAGCTGTGGTTGGGGTTGATCCTCTCCAGCAGTTTGTAGAGCTGCAGGCAGAGGGGCCGTCAGAGACCCTGAGGGGCTGCCCAGACCCGGTGATCTGAGGAGTACCCATGAGAGAACACCCCCCCACCATGTAATCTGCCCCCTCACAGCCCATGGGTGCTGCTGCATCCACGATGACCCCGGGACTAGTGGGGATGAAATGCCCCCCACACAGCAGCCTGGGGCCAAGGGGTCTGGTCTGGCACCTCTTTGTCCTGCGCAGGGTGACAAGGGCCAGGCACCTCCACTTGCCAACTCTAGGCCAAGGGCCTCAGAGCCAAGGAGCATGAGGTTAAGGTTAAGGTTAGGTCAAGGGTTAGGGTTAGGGGTTAGGTATAGGGGTTAGGGTTAGGAGCGTGAGGGGCTGTGTGGCAGGTGGAAGGCAACGAGGGGGAATGAGGGACAGGCCTGGAGGCCTGGGTACCTGAGGGGGTGCTTATCTGGGGTCAACAGGGAGCCCCAGCAGGGTGTGGACATTTCAGGAATCCCTGGACACCAGATGAGGGAGTGGATGTGGGGCTGGGGGTGACCTCCCAGCCCGTTTCCTGACCATCAGAGCAGCAGGAGCTGGGCTCCCCCTCCACCACACCAAGTCCCTGAGCCCACCCCAGCTCCAGCTATGCTGACTGGGAAGGGGAAGTGGCCAGACCTGAGACCCTGCAAAAGACCTGGGAGCTAAGGGCGGCCTCAGCGAGGAGAGCTGAGAGCCTGGCGCTGGGACTCAAGTAAGCCTCGAGCATCTTCCTCAGGGAGAGGAGACCTGAGCTCTGGAGGGGATTCAGGCCCAGCTTCAGCCCTGTTCGTGGCCATGGTGCGTGAGTTTCCCGGTCCCGGCCCGCAGTCTGCCAAGGTCTGCAGGTGCAGGGTGCCATCCCAGGAGGAGTACAGGGTCCCAGACATGAAGACAGCCATCTACTAGGTGCCTACTTCCTTCCTGGGTGTACATGCTCTCCAGGCAGTCACAATGAAGGCCCACAGCTCCTGGTGGCTGGTGAGCAGTGAGGGGCTGTTGCTGGGGACCACGCACGCAGCCGGGAGCCCGCACAGCAACAGTGGATGTGCAGGTGGGCTTTTCATTATAAATTCACCTTCTGCATTGGGAAGTCGGTGAAAAGCCTGCCGCCCACCACCCCGGCACCAGAATGCACCAGCCATGGACACTGGGCTCCATTCCTGCTCGTCTCTCAGTAACGGACCCAGCAGCAACCCCACTCCCACAGCCAGCAGCCCTGGCACCTGGTGGCTACCACAGAGCCACCCACAGTCCTGGACAGGTGGCCACCAGCTCAGGGAGGCTGAGGCTGTGCTCTGGGGCCAGTGCACACAGGTGAGAGAGCAGAGGCAAGGGGAGGCAAGCGTCCCTTCCCAGGCCAGGCTGTGCCCTGACATCTCTACTTGGGCCTCACCAGGACCACTGTGAGGTGTGGCCAGCCTCCTCCGGCCTGGGCCAAGCACTGCCCCCTCCCTCCTGAGGGCCCCTGGGTGAGCTTGGGAAGCTCTGCCCAACCCCAGTGTGCTAAGCACAGCCCTGTCCCTTGTTGTTGTGCAGTCAGCGCTGGCCTGTGTCCCCGTCCTGGGCAGAAGGCCCCGTATTGTCAAACGGCAGCTGTGACCAGCACTGGCTGCAGGCTCCAGAGCGGCCTCCAGGACTGGGCCTGTGTGGAGGACCTGGCACTGCTCCAGCTGGGTCAGGACACTCCTGGTGCCAACCTTGAAGCTCTGGGGCAGGGGGCACCTACCCACAGTGCCATGGTGAACTGGGCCTCCATGTTGCCCATGCAGTTGACCTAAATCAGTACAGGCCCTGGAAGGAGGATCTGTGGTTAAGGCGTCATCTGGCTGCAGCTCACCCCAGGCCTCGTGGCCATGCCTGACCAGCCCACCTTGTGACTCCTGGGTCATGACAGAGCCCACATGGACTGTTCGAGACACAACTTGGGGGTCGATGCTAGGGTCAGCTACACACTCACCACAGTGCGTGGAGCTGGACTGCATGGTTGGAGAAGTGCCGGGGTGATTGCTGGCACAGCTGGCAGAAATGCGAGATCTGGGGGTGAGGGTCATGAGGCCACTTGGCCACAGCCGGGAGTAAGAAGCTGACCCTGGCCAGGGGTGTCCCCTTGTCCCATCTGCCCACACTGAGGTCTGAAGCCTCAGGGTACAGGCCTCAACAGGAAGGGTGGTATGTGGGGCTTCAGCCTTGGGGAGCTTGGACCCCCGTGCTGCACATGGGCCCAAGTGTGCCCATTCTGGGGAGGGGTCCATGGATTCCTGCACAGGACTCTGTCGAGTGACAGCCAAATGGCATGGGAAGGGCTTGGTGCTCTGCCAAGCAGGCCACCATCCCCAACACCCTCTTAACCCCCTGACATGAGTGCCCCATCCTCCCCACTTTTCCCCCACTGTCCACTCACCTGCTTCAGTGCAGTGGCCTTGTGCCCGTTGACCAGCTGGCACATGATGATGCTCTAGCAGGATGACTTGGGAGGATGAGAGAATGGGGCTGCAGTCGAGCACTGGGGAGAGTTGGGGGGCTCAGATCCCAGCCCCACAAAATAGCAGTGCCATCCCAGGTGAGAACAGCTCCCGCTGGGCTCTGACCCCGAAGCTGCCCTGAGTGAGGGATCCCAGAGGCAGGAGGGTCAAGGGGTGCACACCTGTCTCTGACACCCACACCCCGCCCTGGCCACGAGCTTGGCATACTGCACACGCAGGCCCTAGAAAGACAGGTGTGGCCCAGGGCCTGAGGCTTGCTGCTGCCTTCTATCAAGCTGCCTCGGCCCTGCCGGTTCTTCACCCAGAAGAACCTGCGAGGGCTCAGGGGGACACAAGGGGCTGGTGGAGGCCCACTGAGGCCCCGTGAGAAGGACACGTCTGGGCTAATTGGTGTCCAGAAAGAACCATGCCTGCCAGGGGACCTGCTGAACAACTGAGGCATGGCCCCTGACACTGTTAGCCTCATGCTAAGAGCAAGCCACGGAGAGAGCCCCATCCTGCCCTGCATGTGGGGGTCCGGGGATGGCAGGGGCAGAGGGGTCAGGGGGCAGTGTCATTCAGAGCCCTTTACCCCAGCCCCAGCCTGAGCTAGCCCCCAACTCTTGAGCTCTTCAGCAGCATGAGAGCCTTGTCTGTGTACTTCTGGCTTTCTCCAGGTAACAGACCTGCATGGAGTGCATCACTGTCACCTGGAGGACAAGGCCACACACAGTCAGGGGCCCCCAGACCTCCCAGCCCCTTGCCCCACCAGTCTCCTTGCCAGTGCTCAACAGGTACACAAGCATACACATGTGTTCCTCTGGCAGCGAGTGGAGGAGGTCGACGGGGTTGCTGGGCAGGATCTCATCGTTGTGCAGCTGGAGGTGGTCTGGATGCACTGCTGCAGCTGCTCCAGGCACGGCTTCATGCTCTTCACCTGTTAAGCTCATTTTGCACACCTGGGCTGCCCACCTGGGCTGCCTGCCTGGACTGCCCAGCATCCCTGCCCTGCTGCAGCCCTCACCTTTGGCGCCAGGCCACTCTGCCCCCACCACCCACATTATGCACACTCCCTGCCATGTGGACCCCTCTGCCAGGGGCTCTCTCTGTGCCATGCCACTTCCTGTGGCAACCATAAGCCACAGGTCAGGAGCACCTCCTTGTTGTGTGTGTGTCTAGGGGATTAAATCAGGGAACTGGCCAGTTTGCCCTGAAACAGTTTCTCCAGACCCTGCTAGGGGCACTCACATAGCTGGCCCAGGGGAGGGGCTGCCCCCAGCCTGGTGGCCTCCTGGGGGAAGCATCGCACCTGCCTGGTGTCCAGGTAGTGGGTCACCTGGAGCTCCAGGAAGAGGACACAGAATGACACCTTCTGGATGTGGTTCCCCTGGCAGTTCTCGACAATCTGCCCACAGAGCCTCAGCAGGGGGTGGACTTCCTGAAGCTTCCATCCATGAGCAGCAGCTGGGGAGGGAGAGGGGTGTTGCTGGGGTGCTGGGGTGCTGGGGTGCCATGCACCTGCGGGTACCCATGGAGGGCGGTGCCTGTAGGCCACATCCTCGTACACAGCTCAGGCCACTGACCAACAATCCCACCCTCACCCAGGATCCAAAGTTCAACCGTGACCTGGGCTGGAGCCTCTGAGACCCTGGCCATGCCCCCACACCAGCCCTGTTGGGTGGCTCTGCCCAGATTGGACTCGTCATCCCTCTTCCCAGCAGGAACAGTGCCCTGGAAGAGAGATAGGTGGCTTAAGGACCCAGCAAGGCAGCTTTTGGGCAATCAGGGCCCCAGGAGCTGCCTGGGGGTGGGGAAGGGGAGGTAGAGACCCTGGCCTTCCCTAGAGCAGCTGCTCTATGCAGTCCTCTGTCATCTTTATCTGGCCTGCAGAGTTTAGACTCTTTTTGGGCCCTGAAGCCATGAAGGCGCCAGAGCCAAGGCCCAAGGTCAAGGAGGTGAGGACTGCCAGACCTGTAGTGCCACTACCATGCTGAGACCTCGGGATGCTTGGGCAGGGGCAGGCACACAGCCCCCGATGCCCAGCTCTGATACCACCCCACTGCGGCAACCTCCACGCTATCCCATCTGCATGGGGCATGAGGCCCCTTGGGGTCTCCTGAGTGAAACAGGTATGAGCCCAGTGACGCCAGGCTGGGGAATGAGGTCAGGAAGTCAATGCTACCTCTTACTCCTTCTCGCACTTTCTGAAGGAGTGCGTGCTATTTCCACAGCAAGAAAAGCAATAAAACAAAGCCTCCTAAGGCTCTGATCTGCCTACAACATGGAAGAGCCACAGGACACCATGTTGAGTGAAAGCTGCCAGATCAAAAGGTCACGTGTTCTGTGACCCCCTTACACGAGGTGCCCAGAATGCACAAATTCAAGCAGGAAGTGGACTAGAGGTGACTAAGGGCAGGGGGAGGGACATGGGGGTTATGCTTAACGGGTGCAGGTTTCTGTTTGGGGGTGGATATGTTTTGGTAACAGGTGGTGATGGCAGCACAATGTTGTCAATGTGATAAATGCCACCAAAAAGTACCCTTAAAAATGACTAAAAGGGGAAATGTTACATGTACATGTAGGGCTGGAGAAGGACTGCTAAGGGGTATGGAGTTTTATCTTTTGGAGTAATGAAATTGTTCTAAATTTTTTTTTTGTGATGAATGTACAACATTGTGATTCTACTAAAAGCCATTGGTTATACACTTTAGATAGGTTGTATGGTATGTGACTACACCTCAGCTCTACTTTCTATTCCCATCAATTTACCTATTCTGGATATTTTACACAAGTGAAATCAGACAATGGTGGCCTTCTGTGGCTGGTTCCGTCCACTCAGTATTGTGTCCTCAAGGTCCACTTACATTGCAGCATTGGTCAGAACTCTATTTCTTTTTTTTTTTACTGTTTCTTTTTTGTTTGTTTTTAGGAGATACCAGTGATTGAACCGGGACCTTGTACATGGGAAGCAGGCACTCAACCACTGAGCTACATCCGCTCCCCTCCTTTTTGTGGCTGAGTGATGTTCCATAGGCTGGTTGGGTCCCATTTTGCTTCTCCGTCATCTGCTGATGCAGGCTTGGGTGGCTTCCACCTCCTGGACTAGTGTGAATAAACCTGAGGTGAACATTGAGGTACAAGTATCTGTCCCAGTGTCCTTTTTTTCAGTTCTCTTGGGCAGAAACCGAGGAGGGGGTTGTTGGGTCATAGGGTAATGCTATGTTTAACTTTCTGAGGAACTGCCAACAGGCCTTGCTTTTGTTGCAGAGCTAGATGCTGAGCCAGAAAACAAACCCAGTGAAAGAGGGAACCTGGGTGTGGCCCTGCCGGGATTTCCTTCTGTCTGTGCCAGGGACAGGGGCACATCCTGGTGGCAGGAAGAATGTCTTAGAGAGGTGATGTCTCCATTCCAGGGAAGTGGGTGGCTCAAGAGACAGCCCAGTAGATGCTGGGCAGGGTCTTCTTGGGAGCTGGGACCACAGAGCTGATTCTCTGGGGTGACTCCTCGGCCGCACCCCATCATCTCATGACTGTACATCTATGTGGTACAGGAGCCTGACTTGACCCTCAGCCCCAAGCCAGGGGCCACGTCTCACTGACCTTGAGGCCTTGCCATGGGCCTAGCCCTGTTGGGATCTGCGTCATTGGTCCCGGGGAAGGTGGCCTTAGTGTGGTGGGGAGGTGGCCCTACCAAGGGCACTCAGGGCTCCAATCCCTGCACAAGGAGCCCTCTGTGTCCTCAGGATGTAATGCAGGACATCAGCTCTGGGCAGGGCCTGGGGGGCACTTGTGGTGGCCCTCACCTGCCATGGAAAAGCTGCAGGCAGGACCAGCATCTCCGAAGCCACCCAGTGCCAGGGAAGCCCTGACCCCAGATGCTCGTAGGCCCCACACTGCTCAGATGCCCATTCCTTGGGGCGTCAGAGCAGAGCTGGACAGGCTGGCCGGCCGTGACTGCTTGGCTGAGTGAGGCCTCCTGGCCTGTGCTGTAGAACTGTCCCCATGCGCCCCTGGCAGCCCCCACCTCACTGCACTCTGCTGTCTTCTCCTAGATGGGATGACAACTGCTACCCATCATTGTCAAGCTCCTCAGGAGAATGTCCCCTCCCCAGGAATGGGGATTAGTCCCTCAGGGGCCCTGCTGCCACCTGGACACAGGAAGCCCTCCATAAATATTTAGGGAATGAACAAAACTGACACAACATTGGGAGAACTCGGGGATGGCACAGGAGGCGAAACTGAGGTAGTGGGTGCAGGCCGCCCAACACCAATGCTGGATGGCGGCACCACCAGGCCAGACTCGAGTCTAGCACACTGGCCACTGCAACCTGTTCTGATGCTGCCCCAGGACACCCTGGGTCTCCTAGGTCCATGGCACCACCTGGCAGGAGAGGCCAGAAGCTCCAGGGGCAGCCGGCCACCTTGGGGAGACACCTGCCTGCAGCCAGGTGGGGAACCAGACCCTCAAGTTTGCCCTGGCCTGCTTGGCCCCGACTCTCAGGCTGCATTGCTGTAACAAACACCACGGACAGGGCGCATGCAGCAGGAATTTAATGTTTCACCATGAAGGAGGCCAGAAGTCCAAACCTAAGGGTGATTTCTCCAGGGTCCCCCCATAGCTACCCCTGACCCTGTCACATGGCCGTCATCTCCTTCCAAGACCCTCTACTTTAAGACTCCAGCCACATGGGGCCAAAGGCCCTCCTGATTCGGTTTGGCCTTGCCTTAACCAGTAACATCTTCCAAGATCCTACTTACAGGTGGGTTCACCCCACGGGACCCAGGTTAGGACTGGAGCTGTCTGTGGGGGACCCGAGTCAATCCAGAAGAGGTGCTGCCCACCTCCCCAGCCAGCAGCACCTTGTATCCAGCTGGCCATTCTGAGGCCCAAGTGGGATCTTGTTGGGGAAGCTGGAAGGGGACAGTCCAGTGAGTGTCAAATAGAGGAAACATTTGTCCAGGTGCTGGATAATCAGAGGAAGAAATTTCCATCCATCTCAGCCTCCCAGGGCTGCCAAAACCAAGTACCACCAACTGGGAGACTTGAGACAGCAGAGATCTGTGGTCTCACAGCCCTGGAGGCCAGGAGTCTGAAATTTATAGCATGGAACCCTTCCCTATGCCCTCCTTTGCTGGTGGTGGCAGCAATCCTTTTTTCTCCACCCCAGGCATCATGTGGCTGTCTCCCCAGTGTCCATCTGTGTCCATTCTCCCTCTTCTCATGAGGACACCAGCCCTGTTGGATCAGGGCTCACTCACCTCCAGTTTGTCTCAGTTTAATGAACCACATCTGCAAAGACCCTATTCCCCAATAAGGTTCCATTCCCAGGGCCTGGAGTTAGGACTCAAATATGTCTTTTTGGGGGATACAGTTCACCCCATAACACCGACTCACCCAAAATCGATATCTTTGGAGTTGAACCTCAACCCAAAGTGCTCCATGTGGCTGAGGCAGGAAGCCTCAGGACCCGCTGGGGCCTGGCGACCTTGGGGCTGGGAAGTCTGAGCTGCTGCTGACAGTCATCACACCTCAGCCCCTGCCCCCAAAAGTTGGATCCGTTATCTGTCCACCCATCTGCTGCTGGGCAATGCAGCTAGACATTGTGTTTAGTTCACAGGGCATGGGATGGACACTGAGTGTCATGAGGGGGCAGATGGCACAGGCAGGGGCCATGTTGGGCTCCTTCCCTCCTCCATGGGCCAGGCCCAGGCCAAAGGCCACCGTCCTCAGCCACTGTCAGCCAGGCCATTTCAGGGTGAGGTCACCTGGCACGACTGAGGGGAGCCTCAGTGGGTGCAGACAGGGAGCAGACACTGGGAGAGCAACCTGGGCAAGGGTAGGTGGGAGAATGCATGGAACATTCTGGAAGCTTCACAATGGGGAGTCAGAGGGCTGTATTCTTGTTTTTGATTTGGCCATCAAGTGAAAGCGGCCATTTGGGGAGGGCTGGGGAGGAGGCTGGATGCCTGCCTGGTGGGATAATGGGGAATGGGGGTCAGACGTGAGGAGGGCATGGAGCAGGCCAGGAATAGATGGAGTGGTAATTTGGGAGGGGCTTCAAGGACGACGAGTGACCCCCACTCTGGGCCTTTCCCCTTCTAGGCTTGTGTGTCCCTGTCGTCCATTCCCTGGGCATGTCCTGCATAGAGCCCGTTAGTGATAACAAATCCTCCTGGAAAAAACCTGCTCAGCTTTCCTGAGAGTTTCCCACAGTTCTATGGCTATAGCACCCTTTCTTCATGCACTAATGACCAGCATTTTGTGGAACCTTCTCTGGGAACTGCTGATAGGTTGGACCAGATCCCAGCTCTCTGACCAGGTGGTTACATGGGGCCCACTCCCAGCTCCTGTCCTCAGCCACACACATATGTACATGGACCCTCTTCTTCCTGCTCCCCCAGGCACCCCTCTTGCCACCCACTTCATCTAGAGGCATCTCCCTGCTCCAGGCCCCAAGCCCTGGCTCAAGCCCACCATTTGAGTATGTCTGCCTTGGCAGCTCCTGGGGCATCCAGCCCCCTCCCCAGGATCGAGTGTTGGCTCTCAGCTTCATCTTGGGGGATGAGGACTAAGTCTTGGCCACACTGCATCTCCAGACTTGACCAGTAACAAGTCTGTGAGGAAGGATGTGAGATTGGAAGGATTCCCTCTGGATCCTTTTCAGCACATGTTGAGTTCCGGACATAGTGCTGGGTGATGGCAGTGGGGGGGGTGGACGTGGGTAGTGCCTGTGGAGAACGTCACCTGCCCCCTCATGGGGGTAGTCCTGAGCCCCGTGGAGCTGGGGGGAGTCCATCCAACCCCTGACAGCACTTTTTCAGGAGGTGCCACGTGAACGTCCTCCCCAGAGTCCAGCACAAGATGTCCAGGTGAGGCCACTGCTTTGTCTCTAGGGCTGGACGTGGGACACAAAGGGATTCAGGACACCAGGCTGCACATTGGGCTTTGGTCACGGACTTCTGGGCTCATAGGGTGGCAAGGCCAAGGTGCCCATGATGCCCTCGCCTGAAATGTGAGGGGCCATGGGGAGAAAAGAAGGTAGACCTGCCTGATGCTGGGGTGGATGGGGCAGGGTGAAGGGACCCTGCAACGTGGGGTCCCCATGGAGTCCATGGAGACTCTGCAGGTCCGTGGAGCCAGTGGAGTCCTGTGGAGCCTGTGGAGCCAGTGGAGGCTATGGAGCCCGTGGAGCCTGTAAAGCCTGAGCAAGCCCATGGAGCCTGTAGAGCCTGTGGAGAGTGGAGCATGTGGAGGCATGTGAAGCCCGTGGAGCCTATAGAGGTCCATGGAGCCTGTGGAGTCTGTGGAGGCCTGTGGAGCCTGTGCAGGCCTGTTGACCCCGTGGAGCCCATGGCACCTGTGCATGCCTGTGGAGCCTATAAAGCCCATGGAGACTGTGGAGCCCGTGGCGCTTGTGGAGCCCATGGAGCCTGTACAGGTCCATGGAGCCTGTGGAGCCCGTGGATCCCATGGAGCCTGAGGAGCCTGCAGAGACTGTGCAGCCCGAGGAGCCCATGGAGGCCTGTGGAGCATGTGGACCTGTGTATGCCGTGGAGCCTGTGGTGGTCATGGAGTCCCAGGAGTCCATGGAGACATTGGAGCCCATGGAGCCTGTGGATTCTGTGGAGCCCGTGGAGGCCTGTGGAGCCTATAAAGGCCCATGGAGCCTGGGTAGCCCATGGAGCCTGTGGAGCCTGTAGAGGCCAATGCAGCTGGTGGAGCATGTGGAGCCTCTGGAGCATGTGGAGGCCATGGAGACCATTGGGACGCATGGATCCTGTAGAGCCTGTGGAGACCGTGGAGGCCTGAGGAGCCTTTGAAGGCCCATAGAACCTGTCGGGCCTGTGGAGCCTGAGGAGCCCATGGAGTCTGTGAGCCCGTGGAGCCCTGTGGAGCCTGTGTAGACCTGTGGAGGCCATGGAGGCTGTGAAGCCCATGAAGTTCGTGGAGCCTGTGGAGCTCGCGTAGGCCACAGGGGCCATGGTGACTTTGCAGGCTCATGGAGTCTGTAGAGCCTGTGGAGCATATGGAGACTGTGCAGGCCATGGAGCCTTTGCAGGCCAATGGAACCAGTGGAGACTGCGGAGCCCGGGGATGCCGGTGGAGCCCATGTAGCCCATGGATCCTGGGAGCCTGTGGAGCAGGTGGAGCCCATGGAGCCTGTGGAGAATGAGGAGCCCGTGGAGTCTGTGTACCTTCTGGAGCCTGTGCAGGCCTGTGGATCCTGTTGAAGCCCATGTAGCCTGTGGAGACCATGGAGCCCCTGGAGCCTGTGGAGCCTGTGCAGGCCCATGGAGCCACTGGAGCCCGTGGAGCCCATGGAGCCCGTGGATTCCGTGGCCAGTGGAGCACATGGAGCCTATAGGGTCTGAGAAGCCAGTTGAAGCCTGTGGAGCCCCTGGAACCCGAGGAAACCGAGCAGTCCATGGAGCCTGTGGAGGCCATGGAGTCAGAGTCCGTAGAGACAGTGGAGCTCGTGGAGGCTGTGGACCCCATGGATCCTTTGGAGTTTATGGAGCCTGGGGTGCCTGTGGAGCCTGTGGAACCCATGGAGTGTATGGAACCTGTGGATCTCGTGGAGCTGTGGATCTCATGGAGGCCATGGAGCATGTGCAGGCCCGTGGAACTGGCAGAGTCTATGGAGCCTGTGGAGAACTGTGGATCCCGTGGAGACTGTGGAGCACATGAATCCCATGGAGACTCTGCAGTCCCGTGGAGCCTGTGGAGCCTGTGGAGCCTGCGGAGCCAATGGAGCCTCTGCAGGCCTGTGGATCCTGTGGAGCTTGTGAAGCCTATGGAGACTGTGGAGGCCATGGGGGCCATGGAGCCTGAGGAGCCCATGGAGCCTTGGATTCAGTGGAGGCCTGTGGAGCACATGGATCCCATGGAGTCTGTGAAGCCATTTGAGGCTTGTGGGGCCTGTGGAACCCATGGAGCCCTTGGAGCCCATGGAGCCTATGGAGGCCATAGAGCCTGAGTAAACTGCAGAGACTGTGAAATCCGTGGAGCCCGTGGAAGCCTGTGGAGCCTGCAGAGGCCAGTGAAGCCTGTTGAGCTTGTGGAGATGGTGGAGTGTGTGGAGCCTATTCAGACCCATGGAGCCTGTGGAGCCCATGGAGCCCGAAGGACCTGTGGAGCCTGTGCAGGCGCATAGTGCCCATGGAGCCCATGGAGACTGTGGAGCCCGTGGAGCCTGTGGAGTCCATGTAGCCTGTGGAGCCTGTGGAGGGTGGAGCATGTGGAGGCCTGTGGAACCTGGGGAGCTTGTCAAGCCTGTGGAGCATGTACAGGCCTGTGGAGTCAGAGGAGCCTATGGAGCCCTAGGAACCCATGGAGGCTGTGGAGCCTGTGGAGCCTGTGGAGCTTTGGAGCTCGTGGAGCCCTGTGGAGCCTGTGCAGGCCTGTGTAATCTGTGGAAACTGTAAGCCCCTGGAGCCCGTGGAAGCTGTGGAACATGTGGAGGCTGTGGAACCCATCTCCATGGACTCCTGTGCAGGCTATGGAGTCCATGGAGTCCATGGAGGCCTGTCTGGCCCGGGGAGCCTGTGGAGCCCAAGGAGCATGTGAAGACTTGTGACGCCTGTGCAGGCCTGTGGAGGCCATGGAGCCTGTGCAGACCCTTGGAGCCTGTGGAGCCTGTGGAGCCGTGGAGGACTGTCCCCAGGTTCTGCCTTTCACGGTGTTCCTGCCGTCACTGCCCTGCTTTCCCGTTGGCTGGCGTCCTGTCAATCACCCCACCCTGCCCCTTCCTGCCCACCCTGCCGCTGGCGCAATCCCGTGTGCCAGCGGGACTCCGTGTTGATTGGTTGCTGGGCATTGTCCATCATGGAGCAGGCCATGCCCTCACTGGGGGCGGAGTCAGGGAACCCGGGTCAGATTTCATTGGCCCGCTGAACTTGTGGCGCTCCTGTTCCCTCAAATCCTGCTCACTCCATGGGTTGTTTTCGGACCTCGCCCACGCTGACCTGGTGTGCGTGTTCTGGCTGTGACACCATGCCGGATCCAGGAGTGCAGAGAGGGTTGGAATTTATAACCCACTGTATTTGGGTGTAGTGTTCTGTATATATCTATGAGGTTCATGTCCTCTTATGTATTATTCAGAGTCTTTGTTTCTTTATTGATTCTCTGTCTAGATGTCCTGTCTAATGGTGATAATGGTGTATAAAAGTCCCCAACTATAATTGCAGAGGCATTTGTCTCTACTTAGTTTTTCCAGTGTTTGCCTCATGTATTTTGAGGCGCCCTGATTAGGTGCATAAATGTTTATGATGGTTCTTTCTTCTTGAAGGTTACCCTCTTACTAATATATAGTGTCCATCTTTGTCTCTTACAATAATTTTGCATTTAAAGTCTATTTTGTCTGATATTAGGATAGCTACTCCCACCCTTTTTTGGTTTGCTTGTGAAATTGTTTTCCAGCAATTCAATTTCAGCCTCCTTGAATCCCTGGGTATAAGGTGGGTTTCTTTTAGACAATATATAGATGGGTCATATTTCCTGATCCATTATGCCAATCTGAGTCTCTTGACTGGTGAGTTTAATCCTTTAACATTCAGTGTTATTACTCTCAAGGAATTTCTTACATCAGCCATATTTTCTTTGGGCTTATGCATGTCATAAGTTGTTTTTATTTCTCTTTTTGTCTTTTCAGTTGTTCTTACACACTCCTCCAACTCTCTCTTTCTCCTGTTTTTTCCTTTCAACCTGTAGAACCTCCTTTAGCATTTCTTGAAGTGCAGGTTTCTTATTGGCATACTCTCTTAATTTATGTTTATCTGTGAATATTTTGAACTCTCATCATTTTTGAATGCCAGCTTTGCTGGATAGAGAATTCATGGCTGGAAGTTTTTTTCCTTTAGTACCTTGACTATGTCATATGACTGTCTTCTTGACTCCATGTATTCTGATGAGAAATCAGCACTTAATCTTATTGTGCTTCCCTTGTGCGTGATGGTTCTCTTTTCTCTTGCTGCCTTGAGTATTTTCTCTTTGTCTTGAGCATTGGACATTTTGACAAGTATATGTCTTGGAGTAGACCTGTTGGGATTTATACTGTTTGGGGTGTGCTGTTCTTCCTGGACATGTACCTCCTCTCCTTCAATAGGGTTGGGAAGTTTTCAGCCATTATTTCCTTTAACACTCCTTTTGTTCCCTTTCCCTTCTCTTCTCCCTCTTGGATGCCTATAATGTGTATGTTTGTGTGTTTTGTGTTGTCAGTTAAATCCCTAAGTCCCTGCTGGTTTTTTCTATCTTTTTATCTATCTGTTCCTCTATCTGTTTGATTTCAGATGGACTGTCTTCCACATCACTAATTCTTTCTTCTGCCTGTTCAAATCTGCTGTTATGTGTTTCCAACGTCTTTTTGATTTCTTGGGTTGTGCCATTCATCACCATCATGTCCGTTATCTTTTTATGTATGTTTACAATTTTTTTCAGTCTGTTCCCCCAGTGTCTTCTTAATATCCTTAATCTCTTCCTTCACTTCATTAAATTGGTCTATGATATTTGTTTGGAGAACTTTGATTAGTTGTTCGATGTTCTGCATCTCTTCCTGTTTTTTAGTTTGTTCATTGGACTGGTCCATGTCTTCCTGTTTGTCAGTATGGTTTGTAATTTTTTGTTGCCCTCTGGTCATCATTTTATCTTGATGGGTTTATTCAGTTGATTAGCTTCTCTCTCTGCTCTAGAGTTTTGTTTAGCTGGTGGTTCAGTGTGTGTTTAAAGTTTTCTCTTTGACACTTTGTTCTTCTTGTTCTATTTCTTTGCTGTTTTCTCTTTTCCTTGAGCAATCTATCTCCCTGCCCATCTCCCTCCAAATCGATGTCCCAAAGGCTCTAGCTCCATGGGCTCCCAAAACAGCTCACTTGGGCAGGATCCTGTCCCTAATCAGCTGTCTTTTGTGAGAGAGATGGTGAGTGCCTACTGAAACCGATGCCATCTTGCCTAAAAAAACACCTTTATTGACATGGAATTGGCATACAATAAAGTTAAATTTTTAAGTGTGTAATTTGATAAATTAAAAAAAATACACTTTCTTTTTTAAAAAAGACACTTAGATTACATAAATGTTGCCAAAAAAATAGGGGATTCCCATATTTACTGTTCCCTACCCCTTGCATATTTTCCCACATTATCAACATATTTCATTAGTGTGGTACATTTGTTACAATTGATGAACACATTTTGGAGCATTGCCACTAAGCAGGGATTATAGTTTACATCGTAGTTTACACTATGTCTCACACAATTTTTTAAATTATAGCAAGATATATAATGGCCTGTATCTGTCATTGCAGTGTCATTCAGAACAATTCCCACATCCCAAAAATGCCCCCATATTACACCTGTTTTTCCCACTCCCTCCCCTCAGAACCTCCATTCACCACTGCCTCCATATCAATGATATAAGTTCTTCCATTGCTAGAATCACAGATATCTATAGTAGAATACCAATAAGTCTACTCTAGTCCTTTGTTTATTCCCCATTACTGAGGATTCTGGGATGGTGATGCCCACTCCACCTCTAATTGAGAGGGGGCTTAGATCCCGTGGGGCAGAAGGATGGGACTATCTTGCTTGCAGTTGCAGACTCTGTTCTTTGGGATGGTTGTTGTACATCATGCTCTCCTTGTTAGTTGTCCTGGGTGAGTCCAATGAACTGGGGAGTAGGTGTTACAACTCTGTTGAGATTCAGGGCCCAGATGGCACATGGATAGCCCAAAGATTTAAGTCTCTTGGACATTCACAGACAGTTCTAACTGTATTAGTCAGCCAAAGGGTTGCTAATGCAAAATACCTGAAATCAGTTGGTCTTTATAAAGGGTATTTATTTGGGGTAGAAGTCCACAGTTACCAGGCCGTAAAGTGTACATTTCTTCCCTCACCAACGTCTATTGCCACCTTGGGCCAAGAGGCCTCTTGGCCCAAGGTGATGTCTTAATTCCAGATCCATCTCAGCTTCCATGGTTTTCCTCTCGAAGCTGTTTCTCCTTCAATATCTTCTTTCCATGTCCTTTTTAGTCCAAGCTGACAGTGGTTTTGTTCATACAGCACTCTCAAAAACTTTGTTGGTTTAGCATGCAAAAAGCAGAGGTCAAAGCCATCAGACAGTAAGACTTCCCACAAGTCTTTCCAAGATAACTGCATCTTCCATACTGATTTACAAGTTCCAAGTTTTATTAAGTCCTCAAAAGGTGTACTATATTCTGGGAGCACAATTTCCAGAGGCTTGTTATTTCCAGGATCAGTTTCTATTTTCTTTGTGCCCAAGAGTTCAATCCTTTGCATTTTTTTTTCATCTAGCATTTTGCTATAAGCTGCATGGAGAAGCCAAGCCACATTCTTGGAGTTTACTTTGTAAAGTTCTTCAGCTATATTCTCAGGTTTGCCATTGTCAAATTCTATCTTCCATATAACACCAGGAGTTAATCTTGCTAAGTTCTCTGCAACTTTAGAATATGGATTGCCTTTCCTCCAGTTTCCAATAATAGTTTCCTCATTTACTCCTAAGGCCTCATAAAAAGTCCCTTTAGCGTCCATATTACTATCAAAAGTCTCTTCAAAGCACTGTAGGTCTTTTCCATCAAGCGTTTCAAAATTCCTCCAAAAAATACCCCTTACCCATTTATAAAACCATTACAACATTTTGGTAATTGCAAAAGCAGATCCCCACTCCTCAGTACCAAATTCTCTATTAGTCAGCTAAAGGGGTACTGATGCAAAATTCCAGAAATTGTTTGGTCTTTATAAAGGGTATTTATTTGGGGTAGAAGTCCACAGTTACCAGGCCATAAAGCGTAAGTTTCTTCTTTCACCAAAGTCCATTGCCACATGTTGGAGCAAGACAGCTGTCAATGTTTGCCAGGGTTCAGGCTTCTTGGGTTCCTCTCTTCCCCGGGGCTGCATTTCTCTCTGGCCTTAGTTTCTCTGTTTCTTCCACAAGGTCAGCTGTTGACTATGAGGCTCTCTAGGCTTTGCCTCTCTCCACAAGACCAGCTGTGAACTGTCAGGCAAATAGCTCCTTTCTATTCCCGGGACCTTCTCTCCTTCCTCACAACCAAGCTCATTGGTGTGTTCACTTCTCGGGGCTCCAGCATTAGAACTCCAACATCAGAACTGCTCCAACACTATCCTTTCCCATGTCTTTTATCATCAAGACCCCACCCATCAAGGGGTGGGGCTCAACACCCTATTTTTTTTTATAATAAATTTTTTTTATTTTTTAAAAGATACTTAGATTACATAAATGTTACACAAAAATTGTAGGGATTCCCATGTGCCCCACCTCCCACTCCTCCCACAACCTCCCATATAAACATCCTTCATTAGTGTGGCACATCACCTGCAATGGATATACACATTTTGGGGCTTTGCCACCAAGCATGGACCATGGTTCACATGGTAGACCACACTCTCTCCCACACAGTTCTGCATGTTATATGATGATATAAAATGGCCTATATCTGTCATTACAATGTCACTCAGGATAATTCCCAAGTCTTGAAAAAGCCCCTGTATTACAACTGCTTTTCCCTCTCCCTGCCCCCAAAGCATCCAGTGGACACTGCCTCCACATTAATGTTGTAATTACTTCCATTGCGTGAATCACAATATGTTTATAATGGAATACCAGTAAGTCCACTCTAGTCCATAGCTCTTCCCCCAATCCTGAGGAGTCTGAGATGGTGATGTCCACTCCACCTCCAAACGAGAGGGGGCTTATATCTCATGTATAAGGTGGATGAGATTATCCTGCCTGCAGCTGCAGACTCTTTCCATTCCATGAGATGGCCATTGTCCATCATCATCTCCCCACCAGGTGTCCAGGGTGAGTCCATTGAGCTGTAGAGTAGGAGTTGCAGCTCCACCAAGATTCCGGGTCCAGCTGGCACATGGACAGCCCAAAGACTCCAGTTTCTGGAAGTACACTTACAAACTCCAGCACCACATATAGGTTTGAATAGAAGGGACAGATGGACCCTGTGCAGGGAAGACATATTTGGGTCCAACTCTGTCACTCTCAGGAGCACGGATTCCAAAGTAGGGCCCACTGATAAGGTGCAAAACTCGAGCTATCCACACTGATATAGGACCTGGGTGTCTCCAGAGCCCCCAGGAGTCCCTCTGTTTGTGTGTATCCACTATTGGAAGCCTATGAGGTCCTATTGAGATGTGCATAAGCATTACCTCTGGGATGACCTCCCAACTCACTTTGAAGTCTCTTAGCCATATGAACTCATTTGTCTTTACCTTTCCCCCCTTTTATTCGAGGTCTTTTTCCAGTTGCATTGCCCATTGGCACTTGTTAGTAATCCCTCATTGCCAGGGAGGCTTATCTCTGGGAGTCATGTCCCATGCTGGGAGGAAGGTAATGCATTCATATGCTAAGTTTGGCTTAGAGAGAGGTCACATTTGAGCAACAAGGAGGCTCTCAGGAAGCAACCCTTAGGCGCCCTATAACAATAGGTTAAGTTTCAATTTCAAGAGCAAAGACTCATAAGGCTAGTCATCAACAAGAGCCCTTCAGTGGATCATCCTCCTTTGCCAGACACTGCCCCTGCACTTGGGGGACTGTTGCTACTCCCTTGGAGAATATGGCAGAGCTGTCCAGGATGGGAATTCAGTATTCTCTCATTTATTGAGTGGTTCTCCACCCACTGTGACCATGCCCTGTGAACATTTGAACAATTTTATATACCTTTTATGTATGTTCAGGTGAACTTCCTCCCATGCACCCCACGTCCCTGGCACTCCCCACCAACAATCCTCTCCTGCCCCGTTTGTAACCCTTCTGTGAGCCAAAGCTTCTTTAAAGATGTAGTCAATACAATAGTGAAATACAATTAATAGGAAAATGAAATAATAATGATGTTTAAATGTAAGAGATAAAATACATGAAAACTTAAAAAAAAACTAAAAATAAAATAAAATTAAAGGATTGGGTTATTCAAAAAATGAGAAAAAAATAAAATAAAAAAAAATTTTTTTTTGACATTTTGCCTTTTATCACTGCAATATCTGGTGTCCAGTCTGTACCGTGGCACCTTCCCCCTCTCACTCCCCAGTGTCTCACTATTTTTCATTTAATTTTCATAGAAGTTTTAGGTCACAGCAAAGTCACACACTGAATACAAGACACTCTCATATACCCAACCTCCTCCTTTCCTCACCCTATATTAAAACCTTTTTGTATGTGGATGGTAGCATTGTTATAACTGATATATAGATAGTGAAACATAGCTACTAAACATTGTCAATGGTTTACAGTATGGTTTACATTTTAGATCACACACTTTAATATATTTTGATGATATTTACCATATCCTGTGTCCATTACATAAGGTAATGAAAAACATTTCCACTGACCACTGAGTACCCCCTGTTCATCTATTCTGTTCCTCCCTCCCCATCCTACTGGGGCCCATGACGACCCCCTGGCTTGACTCATTGGATGACAAGATGCATAGTTACATGCAACAAGAGGTCATGACACACTGGGTTTTCCTCCACTATTAGGATTCGCCCTTGCTCTTAAGAGATGCCCACTTGTCTATTTTTGGTCTCCCCTCAGTATCCTGGGTATTCTAACCCACACTTCCCAATCTACCTACCTGTCAACCCTGTACCACCCAACCCAATTATCACTAACGTCCTGTCCTATCCCTTCAATACAAAACTACACTCTATCACTTTACCATAGGTTACGTCCATATGGGTGATGGCTAAAAATTTTCTTTTTTCTTTCTCTTTCTTGTACACCTATCTTTCAGACAATAGTTCTCAGAGACTGCTCAATTTCCTTAATTCATATCAGTGAGGTCATGTACTGTTCATCCTTCAATGCCTGGCTTGCTTCACTCAACATAAGTTCTTCCAGATTCATCCATATTATCCTGTATGTCAGCACATTATTCCTTCTTACAGCTGAGTAATATTCCATTGTATGTATGTACCACATTTTGTTTATCCATTCATCTGTTGATGGGCACCTGGGTTGAATCCAACTTTTGGCAATAGTGAACAATGCTGCTATGAACATTGGTGTGTGTATATCTGTTCATGTCTATGCTTTCATTTCTCCTGGTTATATATGCAGCAGTGGAATCACTGGATCATATGGAAGATCTATAGTTAGTTTTTTGAGGAACCATTAAAATGTCCTCCACAGTGACTGGACCATTCCACAATCCCACCAGCAGTGAATGAGTGTTCCCATTCCTCCACATCCTCTCCAACACTTATAGTCTGCTGTTTTTTTAATAGCCGCCATTCTAATGTGTGTAAGATTGTACCTCAATGTAGTTTTGATTTGCATTTCTCTAATGGCTGGTGATGCTGAGCATTTTTTCATGTGCTTTTTAGCCATTTGTATTTCTTCCTTGGAGAAGTGTCTTTTCAGATCACTTGCCCATTTTTTAAATGGGTTGTTAGTCTTTCTATTTTTGAGTTGTAGGATTTCTTTATATATGCAGGATATTAGGCTCCTATCATATATATGGTTGCCAAATATTTTCTGCCATTTGGGTAGGTTGTTTTTTTATTTTCTTGATAATGTCCTTTGAGGTGAAAAGTTTTTAATTTTGAAGAGATCCCATTTACCTAGTTTTTCTTTTGCTGCTCGTGCTTTGGGTATGAAGTTCATGAAACCATTTCCTATTACAGTGTCCTGTAGATGTTTCCCTGCATTACTTCCAAGATCTTTATGGTTTTGGCTCTTATATTTAGATCTTTGATCCCTCTTGAGTTGATTTGCATATAAGGTGTGAGATAGTGTTCTTCTCTAATTCTTTTGGATATCGATATACGGTTCTCCATGCACCACTTTTTGAAGAGGCCATTCTCTCCCAATTGAGTGGGTTTGGTGGCCTTGTCAAATATCAGATGATTGTATATGTGAGGATTTATATCAGGACTCTCAATTTGGTTCCATTGGTCAATGTGTCTAACCTTGTTCCAATACCATGCAGTTTTCAACACTGTAGCTTTGTCGTATGTTTTAAAGTCAGGTAGTGTGATACATCCAACTTCATTTTTCTTTTTCTATATGTCTTTGGTGATTTGGGGCCTCTTACCCTTGCAAATAAATTTTGTAGTTAGTTTTTCTAATTCCTTAAAAAATACAGTGCTGGTTTTTTATTGGGATTGCATTAAATCTGTAGATTAGTTTGGATAGGATAGACATCTTGATGATGCTTAGTCTTCATATCCATGAACAGGGAATATTCTTCCATTTATTGAAGTCTTCTTTGATTTCCTTTAGCTGTGTTTTGTAGTTTTCTGTATATAAGTCCTTTACATCATTAGTTAAATTTATTCCTAGGTATTTGATCCTTTTAGTTACTATTGTAAATGGTATTTTTTTCTTGATTTCCTCCTCAGATTGCTCATTATTGGTGTAGAGAAATGTTACTGATTTTTGAGCATTGATCTTGTAGCCTGCAACTTTACTGAACTCCTTTATAAGTTTTAGTAGCTTTTTTGTAGATTTCTTAGGGCTTTCTACATATAGGATCATGTCATCTGTAAATAATGAAATTTTTCATTCTTCTTTTCCTATTTGGATGCCTTTTATATCTTTTTCTTGCCTCAGTGCTCCAGCAACTACTTCTAAAACAATGTTAAATAGGAGTGATGATAGTGGGCATCCTTGTCTTGTTCCCGATCTCAGAGGGAAAGCTTTTAGGATTTCACCATAGAAGATGATGTTAGCTTTGGGTTTTTCATATATATCTTTTATCATGTTCAGAAAGTTTCCTTCTAGTATTATCTTTTGCAGTGTTTTTATCAGGAAAGAGTGCTGTATTTTGTCAAATGCTTTTTCTGCATCTATAGAGATAATCATGCGATTTTTTTCTTTCAATCTGTTTATGTGGTGTATTACATTGATTGATATTCTTAATTTGAACCATCCTTGCATACCTGGGATAGTTATGCAATTATACACTCACTTGGTCATGGTGCATAATTCTTTTGATGTGTTGTTGAATGCGATTAGCAAGTATTTTGTTGAGGATTTTAGCATCTGGGTTCATTAGAGAAGTTGGACTGTAATTTTCCTTTCTTGTGGTATCTTTGTTTTGCTTTGGTATTAGGGTAATTTTGGCATCATAGAATGTGTTAGGCAATGTACCTTCTACTTCTATTTTTTTGAAAAGCTTAAGCAGAATTGGTGTTAGCTCTTTCTGGAATTTTTGGTAGAATTCACCTGTAAAGCCATCTGGTCCTGGGCTCTTCTTAGTTGGGAGGTTTTTGATGACTGAGTCTATCTCTTTACTTGTAATTGGACATTGAGTTCATCAATTTCTTCTTTCATCAATGTAGGCTGTTTGTGAGTTTCTAGAAACTTGTCCATTTCCTGTAAATTATCATTCTTGTTGGCATATAATTTTTCAAAGTATCCTCTTATGATACTCTTTATTTCTGTGGGGTCAGTAGTGATATCCCTTCTTCATTCCTTTTTTTGTGTATTTGCATCTGCTCTCTGTTTTTCTTTGTTAGTCTGGCTAGGGGTTTGTCAATTTTATTGATCTTCTCAAATAACCAGCTTTTGATTTTGTTTATTTTTTGTGGTGCTTTCTTATTTTCTATTTCATTTAGTTCTGCTCTTTCTTTCTACTTCCTTTGGGGTTAGTTTGTTGTTGTTTTTCCAATTCCTCCAGGTGTGTAGTTAGGTCTTCAATTTTAGCTCTTTCTTCTTTTATAATGTATGAATTTATGGCTATGACTTTCCCTCTCAGTACAGCTTTGGCTGCATCCCAAAGGTTTTGATATGTTGTGTTGTCATTTTCATTTGATTCGAGGTAGTTACTGATTCTTTTGAGATTTCCTTCTTGACCCACTGTTTATCTAAGAGTGTGTTGTTTAACTTCCATATCTTTGTGCCTAACCAGTTTCTCTGGCCCTTCGTGATTTCCAATTTCATTCCATTGTGGTCAGAGAAATTACTTTGTATAATCTCAATCTTTCTGAGTTCATTGAGAGTTGTTCTGTGGTCTAGCATGTGGTCTATCTTGGAGTATGCTCCATGTGCACTCGAGAAGAATGTATATCCCACTGTATTTGGGTGTAGTGTTCTGTGTATATCTGTGAGGTCCATGTCCTCTAATGTATTATTCAGAGTCTTTGTTTCTTTATTGATCCTCTGTCTAGATGTTCTGTCTAATTGTGATAATGGTGTATGAAAGTCCCCCACTATAAGTGTAGAGGCATTTATTTCTCCACTTATTTTTTCCAGTGTTTGCCTCGTGTATTTTGAGGCACCCTGGTTAGGTGCATAATTATTTATGATTGTTCTCTCTTCTAGGAAGATTACCCCTTTTAGTAATATATAGTGTCCATCTTTGTCTCTTACAATAGTTCTGCATTTAAAGTTTATTTTGTCTGATATTGGGTAGCTACTCCTGCCCTTTTTTGGTTATTGTTTGCTTGTAATATTGTTTTCCAGCCATTCACTTTAGCCTCCTTGAATCCCTGGGTCTAAGTTGGATTTGTTTTTGCCAACATAAAGATGGGTCTTATTTCCTTATCCATTCTGCCAATCTGTGTCTCTTGACTGGTGAGTTTAATCCTTTAACATTCAGTGTTATTACTCTCAAGGAATTTCTTACATCAGCCATATTTTCTTTGGGCTTATGCATGTCATAAGGTGTTTTTAATTCTCTTTTTGTCTTTTTAGTTGTTCTTACACTCTCCTCCAACTCTCTCTCTCCTGTTTTTTCCTTTCAATGTGTAGAACTTCCTTTAGCATTTCTTGAAGTGCAGGTTTCTTATTGGCATACTCTCTTAATTTCTGTTTATCTGTGAATATTTTGAACTCTCCATCAATTTTGAATGCCAGCTTTGTTGGATAGAGAATTCATGGCTGGAAGTTTTTTGTTTTTAGTACCTTGACTATGTCATACCACTGTCTTCTTGCCTTCATGGTTTCAGATGAGAAATCAGCACTTAATCTTTTTCTGTTTGTCTTGTATGTGATGATTCTCTTTTCTCTTGCTGCCTTGAATATTTTCTTTTTGTCTTGAGCATTGGACATTTTGACAAGTATATGTCTTGGTGTAGGCCTGTTGGGATTTATACTGTTTGGGGTGTGCTGTGTTTCCTGGACATGTACATCCATCTCTCTCAATAGGGTTGAGAAGTTTTCAGCCATTATTTCCTTTAACACTCCTTCTGTTTCCTTTCCCTTCGCTTCTCCTTCTGGGATGCATATAATGTGTATGTTTGTGCACTTTGTGTTGTCAGTTAAATCCCTAAGTCCCTGCTGTATTTTTTCTATCTTTTTTTCTATCTGTTCTATTATCTGTTTGATTTCAAATGTACTGTCTTCCACATCACTAATTATTTCTTTTGCCTGTTCAAATCTGCTCTTACGTGAATCTAGCATCTTTTCGATCTCTTGGATTCTGCCATTCATCACCATCATATCTGTTATCTTTTTTTACATATGTTTATAATTTCTTCAGTATGTTTTCCCAGTGTGTTCTTAATATCCTTAATCTCTTCCTTCACTTCATTAATTTGGTCCTTGATATTTGTTTGGACATCTTTGATTAGTTGTTTGATGTTCTGCATCTCTTCCTCATTTTTAGTTTGATCATTGGAATGGTCCATGTCTTCCTGTTTCTCAGTATGGTTTGTAATTTTTTGTTGCCCTCTCATCATCATTTTAACTTCATGGATTTATTCAGTTGATTAGCTTCTCTCTCTGCTCTAGAGTTTTATTTAGCTGGTGGTTCTGTGTGTGTGTGTTAAGTTTTCTCTTTGACACTTTGTTCTTCTTGTATTTCCTTGCTTTTTTCTATGTTCCCTTGAAGGAAACAGTTTAGGGCCAGAGGAATCAAAAGAGGTAAGAAAGGAAAAAGGATAATAGAAATATTGATAAAAGTTAGAAAAGGGACCTTATCGGACTTACTAAAATGAATATTTAGCTCATGTAGGCAGTGTAAAGTAATAGGGGGAAAAAAGTGGAGTATTTACAATGGAATGGGAAGCCAAGTAGAGAAAAATATATAGAATGATTTAAAAGGCCAGAATGATGCAGAGAGAGGGAATGAGTAAAGAAAGGCTTGAAAGGAAAATGTTAATAATAAAAAAAGAAAACAGAATAGAGAAGATAGAAATTGACATCCATGAAGTTGAGGACTAATGAAAAAAGGTGGAATGTAAGAACCACAACAGAAAGCAGAAGGTATAAATATGAAGGAAGGAAAAGTGATAGCGTTGGTAGACAAAATCACCATACACAGAGAATGGAAAATCAAGGAAGAAGAAGCACAGCAAAGAAGAAACAAGCTAGCAGCACCTAATTAAAAAAAGGGGGTGGGGAGTAAACTGGAAAGAAAAGCAAGAAAGAAACAAACAAAGAAAAACCAAACAAACACATAAGCATGAAGTCAAACAAAGCTATGGAAGAACAGCTTTCTTTCTTGCACCCTTGTGGAGCCTCTCACCCTGTGTTCATCAATTAATTACCTGCAGCCTTCTCTCTGCAGGTTTTGAGGCAGATCTTAGCGATTAAAGTAAGTTAAAAATTTTTTTTTGAAGAAATAAGGGACCCAAAAGTAGGCCTCTTCTGGACCACCCCCTCTGCTGAGGGGACCCTAAATAGGCTTGTGGAAACTTATCAAACACTTCCCAATGCCTGAACCCTCCAGGGGAGCTGAGACTGTGATCCTCAGCATGGAACTATAAAATTAGCTGACTCTGCCCCCTCCTGAGCCAAGCCTCTGTGTCCCACATCTGTTAAGTAAATCAGCGTTCCTCAGCAAATTCGCCTCTCCCCTCAGTCCAGCACCATTTCTAGCCAGCTGGTTTGGCCCCAAAAAGCTTCAAGGGGGGTCCAGGCAGCCAAACCAACAGAAAAAACCCCTCTCACCCTTTGCCAGGACCCTCCCACTCTCAGAGAGTGCTCCCTTACACCAGGTTGCTGGGAGGGTGGGGCTTAGCTGTCTGCATCCACGATTTCCAGCTGGTGAAAAAAACTCATGATTTTATATTGAGCAGTCCACCTGGCTCTCAAGCTCCCTCCAGATTGATGTACCCAAGGTTCTCGCTCTGCAGGCTCCCAGAACAGACCACCTAGGCAGGATCCTGTCCCCAGTCAGCCATCCTCTATGAGAGAAATGGTGAGTGCCCACCTAAACTGATGCCATCTTCTGCCTCTCTCTCCTCAATGTCCTATTGATGTGGCCCATTCAACACCCTAATCATAACTTAATCATGCCCAGATTAACAGACCAGTTTAAAAGCATAATACAATATCTATTTTTGCAATTAATAATTACATCAAACTGCCAAACTGCTACACTAACTATAGGTTCAAATAGAAGGGACAGAATGGCCATGTGTAAGGAAACCACAACTGAGTCCAACTCTGTCACACTGAGGGGCATAAATTCCAAAGTAGGGCTCAATGGCAGGGCACCAAACTCCTGAGCTGTCTGCCCTGCCTGTAGTGTCTGGATGACTCCATAGCCCTCAGCAGCCCTGCTGATTGGATTCACTAGGAAGGATTTGGGTTACACTGATGTATTAACAAACTTGATTGGGGGAATGGGTGTGGCTCAAGTAGTTGAGTACCTGCTTCCCACATGGGAGGTCCAAGTTTTGGGTCCCAGTTCATCCTAAAAACAAAACAAAACAACAACAACAACAAAAACAAGCATGCTTTCTCTTATTCTGTGTGTGGCACATACCTTTAAACTATTTTTTTTCTAGAAGGCAAAAGATGATCACTTGTAAGTGAAATTATAATTTACAATTATGAACTAACTTTCCAGAGAGAGAATGATATGATACCTTTCTAATAAATCCTAACAACTTCCTCTGAGGGATATATGTAAGTAAAAGCACATATTCTATGGGAAATTCTCACTTAGGAACATTGCCTAACTCATTCTATAATTCTATAATGCCATATAATATATATAATTCTATAATGCCACATAGTATATATATATATATAATTCCATAATTCTATAATGACATTCTATAATGCCAACATAACCCTAATACCAAACCCTAATACAAAAGCCAAAGATGCCACAAGAAAGGAAAACTATAGACCAATCTCTCTAATGAACCTAGATGATAAGATCCTCAGTAAAATACTTGCTAATCATATTCAACAACACATCAAATGAATTATATACCATGATGAAGTGGGTTTCATCCTGGATATTCAAGGATGGTTCAACATAAAAAATCAATCAATGTAATGAATCACAAACAGAATGAAGGAAAAAAAATCACATAATCATCTCTACAGATGCAGAAAATGCATTTGAGAAAATACAGCACCGTTTCCTGATTAAAACACCACAAAAGATAGGAATAGAAGAAAATTTTCTGAACATAATAAAGGGTATATATGAAAAACCCACAGCTAACATCATATACAATGGTGAAATCCTAAAACTTTTCTCCTAAGATCAAGAACAAGACAAGGATGTCCACTATCACCACTCATATTTAACATTGTGTTAGAAGTACTTGCTTGAGCACTGAGGCAAGAAAAAGATATAAAAGGCATCCAAATTGGAAAGGAAGAAGTCAAAATTTCACTATTTGCAGATGACATGATCCTATACATTGAAATCTACAACAAAGCTTCTAGAACTTATAAATGAGTTCAGTAAAGTCACAAGTTATAAGATCAATGTGCAAAAATCAGCATTTCTGTACACCAATAATGAGCAATCTGAGGAGGAAATAAAAAATAGCATTTACAATAGTAAATACAACAATCAAATACCTAGGAATAAATTTAACTAAAGATGTAAATGACTTATATACAGAAAACTACAAAATGCTGTTAAAGGAAATCAAAGAAGGCTTAAGTAAATGGAAGAATATTCCCTGTTCATGAATAGGAAGATAAAACATCATTAAGAAGTCTATCCTACCAAACTAATCTATAGATTTAATGCAATCCCAATAAAAATCAACATAGAATTTTTTACTGAATTGGGAAAATTAACTATGAAATTTACTTGAAAGGGCAAGAGACTCCAAAGGAATCAAATACCAGAGTTTAAAACATACTACAAAGCTACACTGGTCAAAAATGCATGGTATTGGCACAAGGATAGAAATAACAATCAATGGAACTGAATTGAGAGTTCTGATGTAGATCATCACATTTACAGATATCTGATATTCGTCAAGGTCACCAAGCCCACTCAACTGGGAGATAATGGCCTCTTCAAGAAATGGTGCTTGGAGAATTGGATATCCATATCCAAAAAATGAGAGAAGAACATTATGTCACACCTTGTACAGAAATCAACTCAAGATGGATCAAAGGTCTAAATATAAGAGCCAAGACCATAAAGACTTTGGAAGATAGTGTAGGGAAGCATCTGCAGGACCTTGTAATGGGAAATGGTTTCATGAACTTCACACCCAAAGCATGAGCAGTGAAAGATAAAATAGATTAGTGGGATTTCCTCAAAATTAAAAACTTTTGCACTTCAAAGGAGGTTAACAAGAAAGTAAAAAGGCAGCCTACCCAATGGGAGAAAATATTTGGCAACCATAAACCTGATAGAGGCCTAATAGCCAGCATATATAAAGAAATCCTACACCTCAAAAATATAAAGACAAACAACTCATTTAAAAACTGGGCAAGTGACTTGAAAAGACACTTCTCCAAGGAAGAAATACAAATGGCTAAAAAGCACATGAAAAGATACTCAACATTACTAGCTATTAAGGAAATGCAAATCAAAACTACAATAAGATACCATCTTACATGCATTAGACTGGTGGCTATTGAAAATACAGAGGACTACAACTATTGGAGAGGATGTTGAGGAAAGGGAACACTCATCCACTGCTGGTAGGAATGTAGACTGTTCAAGCCATTGTGGAGGACAGTGTACAGTTCCTCAAAAACCTAACTATAGAACGACCATATGATCCGGCAATTCCAGTGCTGGGTATGTGCCCCAGAAGAATTGAAAACAAGGTCACAAACAGATATATGCACACTAATGTTCACAAAGGCATTATTCACTAATGCCAAAAGTTGGAATCAATCCAAATGCCCATCAACAGATGAATGGATAAATAAAATGTGGTACATATATACAATGGAACATTATTCATCTATAACAAGGAATACAGTGCTAACATAGGGGATAGCATGGATGAATATTGAGGACTTTATATTAAATGAAGCAAGCCAGGCAATGAAGGACAAATATTACATGACCTCACTCATATGAATTAAGCAAATTGAGCAGACTCAGAGAGCTATTGTCTGAAAGATAGGTTTTACAGGAAATATGGAGGGAGAATGTTGTAAACCAATGTCCATATGGGCATAATCTATGATAAGGTGGAAGTGGGCAGTTGGGCATTGAAGGGATATGACAGGAGCATCTCTTGACTGTTGAGTTTAATCCATTAACATTCAGTGTTATTTCTTTCAAGGAATTACTCACATTAGCCATATTTTCTTTGGGTTTATGTATGTTATATGTTGTTTTTCTTTTTCTTTTCTTGTTTTAGTTCTTACACTCTCCTCCACCTCTCTCTCTCCTGTTTTTTCCTTTCAACCTGCAGAACTCCCTCTAGTATTTCTTGAATGGGTGGTTTCTTATTGACATACTCTCTTAATTTCTGTTTATCTGTGAATATTTTGAACATGCCATCATTTTTGAAATGCCACCTTTACTGGATAGAGAATTCTTGGCTGGACATTTCTTTCTTTTAGTAACTTAACTATGTCATACCACTGCCTTCTTGCCTCCATGGTTCCAGATGAGAAATCAGCACTTAATCTTATTTAGCTTCCATTGTATGTAATGGTTCTCTTTTCTGTCGCTGCTTTCAGTATTTTTCTTTGTCTTGAGCATTGGACAATTTGACAAGCATATGTCTTGGAGTAGGCCTGTGGGGATTTATACTGTTTGGGGTGCACTGTACTTCTTGGATTCATACATTGATCTCCCTCAATAAGGTTGGGAAGTTTTCAGCCATTAATTCCTCCAGCAATCCTTCTGCCCCCTTTCCCTTCTTTTCTCCCTCTTGGATGCCTGTAATGCGTATGTTTGTGTGTTTTGTGTTGTCATTCAAATCCCAAAGTTCCTGCTGGATTTTTTCTATCTTTTAATCTATCTGTTCTACTATCTGTTTGATTTCAGATGGACTGTCTTCCACATCACTAATTCTTCCCTCTGCCTGTTCAAATCTACTGTTATGTGCTTCCAGTGTCTTTTTGATTTCTTGGAGTGTATCATTCATCACCATAATTTCCATTATCTTTTTATGTATGTTTACAATTTCTTCATTATGTTCTCCTAGTATCTTCATAATATCCTTAATCTCTTCCTTCAGTTCATTAAATTGGTCTATGATATTTGTTTGGAGTGCTTTGATTAGTTGTTCAGTGTTCTGCTCCTCTTCCTGGTTTTTAGTTTGTTCACTGGACTGAGCCATGCCTTCCTGTTTCTTAGTATTGTTTGTAATTTTTTGTTGCCCTCTGGTCATCCTTTTATCTTGATGGGTTTATTCTGTTGATTAGTGTCTCTCTTTACTCTATGGTTTTATTTAATTGCTGTTTTTTTGTGTGTAAGTTTTCTCTTTGACACTTTCTTCTTATTCTGCTTTGTTGCTGTTTCCTATGTTCCCTTGGAGGAAAAAATTAGGGCCAGGGAAAGTGAAAAAGGTAAGTAAAGTAAAAGGATAATAGTAATAATAATAGTAATTGTTAGAAGAGGAACCATTTAAGACCTTGGAAAATGAATAGTTAATTCATATAAGCAATGTAGAGTAATAGGAGTAGAAAAGTGGGGTACCAAAAATGAAAAGGGAAAACAAATAGCAAAAAATATAAAGACTGAATTAAAAGGCCAGTATGATGAGGAGAGAGGAAAAGAGAAAAGAAAAGACAAAAAGAAAAAAGTTAATAAAAGAAAGAGAACAGTATAGATGAGGTAGAAATAAAAACCAGAAAGACTGATGACTAAACAAAGAAAT
>JAQZBX010015227.1:0-37740 GCA_029593785.1 Cabassous unicinctus
ATTCTTTTCATAGCATAACACAGATGAAAAATTATCCTTTAACTCTTTGCATATATTAAAAGAAGGTATAACAATAACATAATGTCCAATGTGACTGACTCTGTAAATTTCTAGTCATTTAAAAATATTTCTTTATGTTCTTTCTCATTCAAACTCTCCATTTCTGCCAATGCTATATAGTCATGTGATGTCTGTAAACAGTTATGTATGTGGCAATTGAAAGCTGTTTAGGAACTCTCTTCTTTGGCAGTAATTATTTGGGAAGTTGTGCAATGATAAGTAGACATGGAGGTGCACATGGCTTTGGGGTGTCCCATCAATGCCACTTTGCAGGTCTCTTTCTTGTCAGGCTTCAATCCATAAAAACTGTCCATAGTCCACTCTAACATTTTACTCAGTATCTTTTTCAATAAACAGGAACCTTAGATTGTTTTAACCTGCATGTGGCTGCCTGCTGAGTTTTCCTGTTGTCAGCAGGATGAGGCTTATGGATTTGATTCTTCACCAAGCAAAATATCAATCAATATAATACATGTCAGCATTACATGCCCTTTACTTTTCCCAGAAGCTATATATATATTTTTATTTTTAAGATGTATAAAAGCTTCTATCCCTCATTATGCTTCCATGTATACTAACGCTTCCTCCACTATTTTTGGACATAACTCTTCATATATTGATTGATTTCAAAATCTATTAGAATCAAATCATGAGTACCTGCCTATAGTCTTCATCATGGAAAATCATTATTTTGCTTGTTTTTACTATTATGTTGATGGTTTCTTTATAAGTACCAGTATGATATACAGATATCTTAGACTAAATGTCTATGGAAGATTTTAAGTGAGATATGGCATAAAGATGTATGCATTTCATGAAACAAAGAAAGAAATGATTTTTGAAACCAAAATAGTTAAAAACATGGGTGGATCCTTACGTTATTTGTTCCTGACAGGAATTCAGAAACTACTTCTTGATCTTGAGAATATTTATACTTCTCATTAAACCTTATTTTTTAATTCATCCCTACATTAACATGTTACAGTCATAAATTGAGGTACAGTTGATCCATGTATCTCTGGATAGAAACACCACCTCCCTTCCTAATATTAATGATCAGGAAATTTGGATTAAATACATCTAAGCAAGAAGCACAGAATCCACTAGTTTATTAGTGGATTGGTTAAGCCCAGCTGACAGGTCAGCTATGATTTTATATTTACTTCTTCTCACGTGGTTTGGTGATAAGTTTTCAGTATAGAAATAGCTAACAGGGGTTACTTCTTAAATACTGCTAGTTAAGAAGACAAACTTGTTCCAGTAGCATAGCAAGATGCACAATTATCTATTGTAGAAGAGAAAATTAAACTGTATCCCTTGGAAATGAGAATAGATAGGATGAGTTAATTTTAAAGGATTAATTAGAAATTTTAGTTAACAATATTTCCCTCTTCTTTAGAGGTACTACCTTTCTGCTTTTAAGTGATACATTAACCCATTGTTTTAGTTTCCTAGGCTACTTAAGCAAATAGCTTGAAAAGGCATGGCTTAAATAATGGATAGCCACAGTTTTGAGGTTAATAGAAAGTCTCATTGAAAGTATCACTAAGGTGAAGTTTTATTCCTGAAGACTGGAATTCTGGGGTTGACTGCCAGTGATCCTTGGTCCTGGGTTCCTCTGTCACATGGTACTGCACATGGAGGCCTCTCCTGGTCTCTCCTTTTCTTCCTGATTCCATTGATTTTGAACTTCTCTGTGGTGTTCTATCTGTCTGAATTTCATTCTGCCTTTAAAAACTTCAGTAAAAGGATTAAGAGCCATCCTGATGGAGGTGGGCAACACATTAACCAAAATAATCTTACTAAAAGATCCTTCTGAAGAATGGAAAGCAAGGACTCAAACAGATATATGCACACAATGTTCATAGCAGCATTATTCACTATTGCCAAAAGTTGGAAGCAACCCAAATGCCCATCAACAGATGTGTGGATAAACAAAATGTGATATATACTTACAATGGATTATTACTCAGCTGTAAGAAGGAATACAGCACTAACACACGGGATAACATGGATGAATCTTGAGGACCTTATGTTGAGTGAAGTAAGCCAGGCATTGAAGGACAAACATTATATGACCTCTCTGAGATGAATTAAGCAAATCTAGCCAACTCACAGAGCTAGAGTCAGGAAGATAGGTTTACAGGAAATAGATAGGGTAAAGAAGGTTGTGAACCAATGCCCACATGGGTGAAAACTATGATAAGGTGGAAGTGAGTAGGTGAGTAGTTGGGCAGTGAAGGTATATGACAGGGGTGTATGGATACTATTGGGTTGGGTGGTGCAAGCTTGACAGGAAGTAGGGCAGGGAAGATGGGTTGTACATTTCATCAAACTGGGGGTAGGGTTGGGGGAGGGAACAGGTTAATACTGGGGATTGGTGGGTACGTAGGTGAAACTACAATGATGAGAAAACCCTTTTGGCAATATGACAAGGAAGGGTTACTGGTTTAAGGTGTTGGATGGCGGGGGGAGCATTTGGGACAAAGCACACCTGGGGCAGTCTTTCAGCGAATGTGAGAGTGATCATTTTGTCATAGTGTGTTGTTGTATCAGTGGGGGGAGACCCACATAATGAGTGGGAAGGATTTAGACTCCCATGCTGGGGAGGTCCAATATGTTCTCAAACAGAGGGGACAGTGTCTATCAAAAGTATGGGCAGGTCCTAACAGGGGAGGACAGACTAGTGTGTCAAGCCCTCAGTGCTGTAGCAAATATCTGTGATCTTTGTCCTCCAAGGAGTGAAGCCTTTTGGTCAACATGGGCCCAGAAGGGTGGGGGAGGGAGGAATAGAATAGATGGAAGAGGGGGTTTTTAGTGGGCAATGGAAGTGTTCTGCATAATCTTGCAATGATGGATACAGAGCATGTTAAATTTAATCAAAAAATTTTAAAAGTGTATTGTTTAAATGCAAACAAAAATGTAAACCTTTGACCAGGGTTAGTAGCTATGTTTCAATATTTGTATATCAGTTGTAACAAATGTACAATCCACATGTAAAATGATTATTAATAGGGAAGGAGGGAAAAGGGATAGATTTTGGGTATATGGGAATCCCCTACATTTTGTATGTGACTTTACTGTGACCTAAAACGTCTTTCAAGACAAAAAAATAAAAAAAGTAAGACACTGGAGAAGAAATGGAAGAAAATGCTACTGTACATACAGGACAAAAGATATTACAATGATGAAAGGCAAAACACCAAAAAAAAGTTTTTCTTAAAATATTTTTTATTTTTTTAGTATCCCATTTTCTTACTTTATTTTAGTTTTTGTTTTTCTAAATTATTGTGTATTTTACTTCTTATGCTTAAACTTATCATTATTATATCATTTTTTCCTTTTCTATTAATTGAATTTGGCAACATTCTTGGCTTCATTCTTTAAGAAGTTTGGATCACAGAAAGGTTACAACTATGGCAGGGGAGGATCAATGGTGTGGGGTGAAATTGATGTGGAATACATAGGAGGAAGTTCACCTGAGCATATATATAAGGTATATAAGTATATGTTCAAATATTTATGGGACACTGCTACAGTGGTTAGAGATTCACACAATAGCCAAAGGATTGTTGAATCCCCATCCTGGTGAGCTCTGCCACATTCTCTAATGGAACAGCAACAATCTTCCAAGTACAGGGGCAATGACTAGTGAAAAAGTATGGTTCATTGATGGGCCCTTGATTTTGACCACTATGCTTATGAGCCTTTTGTTTTTGAATTTGCAACTTGGTCTAGTGTTGTAGGGTGTCTAAGAGTTACCTCTTGAGAGCCTCCTTGTTGATTAAATGTGGCCTCTTTCTAAGCCAAACTCAGTGTATGGCAGCATTACCTTCCCCACAGTGAGGGACATTACTCTAGGAGATGAGCCTTCCTGGCACCAAGGCATTTCTACCAAGCACTGGCTGGTGATACAACTGGAGAAAGACCTTGAATAAAGGGGGGAAAGATAAAGACAACTGAGTTATATGGATAAGAGACTTCAAAGTGAGTATGCAGGTCATCAAAGGGGGCACTTATGCACATCTCCGCAGGATCTCATAGATGGCCAAAGTGGACACTACCTGAAACAATGGGGCTCCTGTGAGCCCTGGAGACACCTAAGCCCACTGGTCAGGGCAAATAACTCTTGAGTTTGGTACCTTGCCAGTGGGTTCTACTTTGGAGATTGTGCTCCTGGGTGTGACAGAGCAGGACTCAGATGTGACTTCTCTACACATGCCTCTTCTGTCCCTTTTGTTTGAACCTATAGTTGGTGCTGGAGTTGGTAGGGGTATTTCCAGAAGACTTGAATCTCTGGACTGTTCAGGTGATGGCTGGGCCCTGAACCTCAGCAGAGTTGCTACACCTAATCTCCAGGTTATTGGACTAACACAGGACAGCTGATGGGGATGTGAGGATGGACAACCACCACACCAAGGAACCAAAAGAGGCTACAACTACAAGCAAGTGTCCCATCCATTGGCTGTATGGGATTGAACTCCCCTCTGAATTACAGGTGGAGTGGGAATCACCATCCAAGAATCCTCAGGATTGGTGAATAAAATATGGACTAGAGTAAACTTACTGGTGTTCTACCATAGACTTATTGTGATTCTAGCAATAGAAGAAATTATATCATTGATGTGGACAGTGGCCAGTGGAGGTGCTGAATTCAGGGAGAGGGAAAAAGAGGTGTAATATGGGGGCATTTTCAGGACTTGGAATTGACCTAGATTATATTGCAGTGACAGATACAGGCCATTATATATCCTGCATAGCCTACAGAATTGAGTGAGAGAGTGTAAACTACAATGTGAACTATAGTCCATGCTTAGTGGCAGTGCTCCAAAATGTGTTCATCAGTTTCAGTGAATGTACTGCACTAATGAAAGAAGTTGTTAATGTGAGGAAGAGTGGGAGGTCTGGGGAGTAGGGCATATGGGCATCCCTTATATATTTTTTGTGTGTAACAATTTGTGTAATCTGAATATCTCTTAAAAATAAATAAAAATATATTTTTAAAAAATGGTTCAACACTGTAAAAAATACTTCTGAGATATAGTCACATATCATATGATCTATACAAAGTGTATAATCAATGGCTAATTTTTAGCTGTTAAAAATTCTTTTATTGTAAAATTGTAAAATCAATAAAAAAATAGATTGAAAGAAATTACAAGTATTAAATGACAGTGCAGGGCCCGGTTAGATTTAATATAATCAATTACAAAAAATAGATAGAATAACATTTGTAAATGTAAATAATAATTCAAATATAATACAAATTAATTATAACATAATTCTAATTTTTATATTACAGTTCTAACTATTGGACATAATAATCATTAAAAATGAAATTAATTATTGGCTTTGTTATTTAATTTCCATTTAGTCTGTAATTCTTTCTAGATAATAAAATTCTAGATAATGGGAATTATTTACACATTATTGGAATGACTTACCGCAGATACAAATTTGCCAACTCATAATTTTATGAAGCAGAAAAACTCAAAATCTTGTTCAACAGTAGTCATGCTAAATCATTATTGATCCAGATAGATTATTTTAATTAAAGAGCATGAATATGAAAGGGTTAAATAAAAATGAAATATCCAAAAATATCTCTTCTCCAGCCCTCCTCAATTAAAAGCAAGTGTTAATTTTGTATTTAAAAAAATTACAGAATATTAATCACAGGAAAAATTTGCCAGTTGCATTGAGTAATTATTGTTCATATACTATAATGTTGTTATTTTACATTTATTTTGTCTACTCCATCTCTTTTTTGGTTACTATTTGCATGGAATACCTTTTTCCAAACTTTCACTTTTAACCTGATTGTGTCCTTATGCTTGAGATAGGTTTCTTGTAGACAATATATAAACAGCTCATATTTTCTTTATCTATTCTATCAGACTATGTCTTTTGATTGGGGAGTTCAATCCATTAACAAATAAATACTTGTACAAGAATAGCCAAAAACAGCAGCTATGTACAGCAGGGGAAACATATCAAGAGGTGAGGAATTTTCTTGTTTGTTTGTCTGTTTTTTGTTTATTATTATTATTATTGAAATAATGAAAATGTTTTAATAATGATTGAAGTGACAAATGCACAACTATGTGATTATACCACATACCATTGATTGTACACTTTGGATAAAATGTATGCTTTATTAATATGTATCAATAAAATTGATTTGTAAAAAACATCCAAATTTGGAAAAAATTTCAAAGATTAAGTGACAATTTATTTGATGAGTTTTCTATTGCAAAATGTTTTGTGAAATACGGTAACCTGAATAAAGGCAAAAATTCAATTACTGTGTTGGGGGGATAGATCCTTCTGCATGATCTTGCAATGACAGAAACAGGCCATTTTAAATTTTGTCAAGACCTATACATGTGTATGTTGCAAAATTTAAACCATACTGTAAATCTTTGACCATGGTTAGTAGCAATGCTTAAATAATTGTATATCGATTGTAACAAATATACCAGACTCATGTAAGATGTTATTAATACAGGAGAGTGGCAGAGGGGGAGGGGTTGGGTATATGGGAAGCACCTATATTTTCTATGTGACTTTTCTGTAACCTGAAGCTTGTTTAAAAATAAAGCAAGCAAGAAAAAAACAACACAACAACAAAAAACAAGACATTGGGGGAACATATGGAAGAAATTGTCACTGTACATAAAATATAATGGACCTTTTGAAGATGAAAGACACAATGAAAAAATGTTTTTTATTTTTTATCTTTGTATTTTATTTGCTATTTTTAATTATTATTTTACTTTATTATTATTATTTTAGTTTTTGACACTGTTGGGGACATTTTGGATCGCACAAAGGTCACAACTTGTGGCAAGGGACGATCACTGGCGTGGAATATTGGTAGTGGGGAGGGGTTCACCTGTAGCATGCCTCTATGGAATATGAATATGTTCAAGTGGTCATAAGGTATATGTCTATCCACATACAAATATTCACTCACAGTCTGGGAAGTTCTGATCATGTCCTTACTCTCATTTTATCCAGAGTGTTTTGCTGGGTCCTGACTGCTGTTGACAATTTCTGCAGATTTGGTCAAGTCATTTCTGTGCATGCCCCTGAACCAGTCCCTATAATCCAGGCTCTGCAAGACCACATTTGTGTCCTCTTTTGGTTTACTCAACTTATTGCATGTAATAAAAGCTCTGGATTTGTAATCCAAGCTACCCATTAGTGTCCCTACCATAGGACATACAATAGACTCTCCATACTCCAAGCCACAACCGTTATTGAGTATTTTCATAAACAAATAAAGGACAGGCTTAAGGTGCTGAGGGGTGGAGAAAATATAACCCAAATTCTGGGTTACAACCTCAGCTGAGGAGACCATGGTCTCTGTGCATCAGTTCCCTTAAAAGGGCAGTTTTCATCTACATATGTTTGATCAGAAGACTGTCCATCTCCTTTAATTGTATAACTTTCTTTTCATTTATTGGTAACTTGGTCTACTTGGTCTATGGGGGTACTTCAAGGGCCTCCAGCCCCTATAACACCTCACCCAAGACTCAAATATGGGAGTTTAAGATAAATATTAAATTGCAATGTGTGGGAAGTTATGTAAATGCATTGTAAAATATTATTAATAATTCAGTATTTGCATTGAACTATTCCTAAGCTTGATTTTTCTTTCTTATTTAGTCATATAAAAATTATTTCCTATAAATTGTTTGCGTTCTTTTTGTACACATCTCTTCCAGATAAAACTATTGGAAATTGCCTGCCACAGGCAATCCTTCTAAACCAAGGACTACACTAATCCTTGGGACTGGACTTGGTACCCCAAGGTAGAAGTTCCCACAGTGAGAGGTCCTATTAGAAGTCTTCTTAATTTAAATTAATTTATATCCTGCTTTGGTTTCCCTAACATTGAAATCTCTATGTTTCCAGGGGGACTGCATGTGCCATCTCAGATTTGAATTACTTGTGTACTTTGACTATCCTGACACTGTCTCAACACTGGAAGGCATTAAGGTCAGTTTCAACATTCTGGCCAGAATAGTGCTGTACCTATATTAATGCCTTGTCCCATATTTCAAAAGATTCATACAAAATCTTAAGGAAAAAGCTCCTGGTACTCTAAAACAGACCCAATATAATGTTTTATATTGGGCATGGGACTTGTATCAACAGGCCTGGGAGGCAATGTTTGAAGCCCTTGGCTATGTTCAGCCCTTACAGTCCTGATCAACATGCAGGGAATGATTTTGTTCATAGAATTGGTTATAATTTCCTTAGAGTAATAAGCTGATTTTTTCACACAGTCCCAAAAGTATATCCCATTCAGGTCCATGTTGGGGTAGCCTATATTTCTCAGTTGAGTTATGCAAAATTTAAGAATGTAAATGAGGAGTCCGGCTCCTGATTAGAGACCTTTGTATCAGGATGACATCATCAACATACTGAACAAAGAGACTCTCTCTGGAAAAGTGTCCCCTCAGATTCAACTAATAAAAGGGTAAATATTATCTGCTCAGAACTCTTGAGTATGATAGAGATAATGTTGAAGGAATCCACAAAAGCTGAATGGAAAAAAAATAAAAGTAAACACCAAAATCAAGTAAGAGATTTATGACACAGAGCTGCCAGTCTGGAACCCTTCCCTCACTTGGTCCTACATAGCTTAACAGTCACACAGAGGCAGCATGCCTTAGGCCCCTTCTGCCATGGATGCAGACCATAGAGCCACTCACCACAGCAAGGTAGAACCCCACAAATGTCTGCATAGACCCAAGGTGGAACACAAACACCTAATGAGTGCCACATGCAAAATACCCCAGTGGAAAAAGAGACCTTGAGAGAATCATTGGCAAGAGGATACTCAATTCAGTCTTTGTTTGCTGGACCACCTAAATGCAATATGGACCTTTCTGGATTGACACCGTCAGGCTCCCTGGGATGGGATACACTAACAGGGAAGAAACTGAGAGCAGAAATGCCTAATAGAAAAATAAAAGTGGGTGGGATTAGGGTGCAAATTGGAACTGCTGCCATACAGGATGGCTCTCAGAACTAAAAAGTATAAAGAAAAGGGGGCACTGAGTGAGGGAGGGAATTTAAACATATCATAGGATTTGGGGAGAAAATTCTTCACAACAACATATAGAGCACATCAAGTTTCCAGGAAAAGGGACAGAGGAGAGGAAACTTTCTCCTGTAGATGAAATAATTGCTCACAAAAGGCCAGTATTAAAAATTTACCACATATCCAGGGCAAGAATCAGGTGCAAAAGAGCTGAGAAAAGCTGAATACTTAAACATGGACTACTCTAAAAGTCCAAAATAAATTAGACAAAGTGTCAAAGTAGAGCCTTTACACAAAGCCATTCAGCAATAAAACTCAACACAAGAGGGAGAAACTGACCTTTATAAAGAACACATAAAAATAATCAGATATCCAAACATCAACAAAAACATATAAGCCATACTAAGACACAGGAAGATATGGCTAAATCAAGAGAACAAATTAATACTTCAGAGGAGACACAGACTAAGAACAACTAACCAAAATTCAAAAAAATCTTGAAAATATGGTTAGAATAAACTAACAGTGAATATCACGCTAATACAATGTTGGATAACAAAACAAATCTCAAGAAATTTTAAAAGATTGAAATTACCCAAAGCATTTCTGACCATGATGGAATGAAGTTGGGAATCAATAACAAGCAGAGACTGGAAAATCAACTCAACTATGAAAGTTTAATAACACACATTTAAACAATCAATAGGTCAAAGAAGACATTAAAAGGGAAAATAAGTAAATATGTTATGATGAAATAAAACAAGAAATCAACATATCAAAACTTCTAAGAAGTAAAACAACAACAACAACAACAACAACAAAAAACTTCTAAGAAGTAGTGAAGGCAGTTCTAGGAAGGAAATACTTAGCCATAAATGCTTCTATTAAAAAAGAAGAAGAAACTAAAATGAAAGACCTAACTGTATACCTGGGAAAACTAGAAAAGGAACAGCAAATTAAATCCAAAGCAAGCAGAAGGAAAGAAATAAAGATTAGAGCAGAAATAAATGAAACAAAACAGAAATATAGAGAGCAAACAAACAGTAGGTCTTGGAAAAGATCAATAAAATTGACATCCCCTTTACTAGACTGACAAAGAAAAAAAGAGAGAAGATGCAATAAATACAGTCATAAATGAAGGGGGCATTACTACTTAATCCACAGAAATAAAAATGCTCAATAGGTTAAAATGAACAATTGTATGTCCAAAATTAGGCAATCTAGATGAAATGTACAAATTTCTATAAACATATGAACAATCTACATTAACTCTAGAAGAAAGAGAAGATCTCAACAAACATCCTGTAAGTAAAGAAATTGATTCAGTCATTGAAAACTTCCCAAAAAGAAAGTCCATGACCAGATGGTTTTACAGGTCAATTCTAGCAAACATTTCAAAAAGAATTAATACCAATCCTGCTCAAACACTTCCAAAAAATTGAAGGGGTAGGAACCACTAACTCATTCTATGAGACCAAATATGTCCCTAAAATTAAAGCCAGGTAAAGATGATATAAAAAGGGAAATATCAGATCAAAAATGTTAAAATCAGTATATATGTATATATATGTCATAGTAAAAAATTATCTGATAATTAAAATATTAATGAAGTTGAGCAAAGAGAACACTTACCCTTTGCAAATATGAGTATTAATCACTGAAATCAGTTTAGAAAATAATGTGGCAATGTATAAATGTACTTAGGCTATGTTACATTTGAGTGTACCCTCAAGTCTTGTGTATATTTATAAGTCATGATTAACATGTTAGCTACAGATCTTCATTCTGGAACTAAAGCTAATTTTACGGTCTCTACCCAAGTATCAAAGAGAAAATAGGTTTTTTTTTTGTTCTGTTTTTTTGTTTGTTTGTTTGTTTGTTTGTTTTTAAGATAACCAAGCCCTTGCATCCACATTCTTCCCTACCCTTGTATTTTATTTGGTCAAAACTTGCTACCTGGTTAATCTTTATATCTATATATCTATAGGTAGTGGAACACAAAGCTCCTATAGGGATAAGCACTAAAATGTTAAGAATAGCACAAACTACATCAAGCATAATCCATTAAAATTAAAGATTTGCTTAGCCAACACACAATGGGCATGCTTTTAAGCAAGAGACCAATTTTTGTTATTCTGGCCTCCAAGAACCAAATTCAAGGTTTGTTGGCTTGGAGCTGTATGTACCCCAGAAAAACATATTCTTAAACTTAATCCATTCCAATGCATGCAGACCCATTGTAAGTAGGATCTTTTTTTAATGTAATAAAGAAAATTTATTGACTCAGGTAACATAAAGCTGAGAAAAAGCCTTCAGGTGTAATTTTTATTTTATTTCTGTTTTATTCTTTTCCTATTCTATTCTAGTCTATTTTGAAATAATTTATATATTACTTGAATTTTACATAAAAAATATAGGGGGATTCCCATATACCCCACCACCTTCCCCTTCTTCACTTTTACCCATTAACAACACCTTTCATTAGTTTGGTAAATTTGTTACAATTGATGAATACATATTGAAGGTTTGTTACTAACCATGATCTTTAGTTTGCATTATACTTTACACTTTGTACCACACAATGTTATAAGTTATGAAAAAAATGTATAATGGCCTGTATCCATCAATGCAATGCCATGCAGGACAATTCCATTGCCTCCCAAATGCCCCAAGTTACACCTATTCTTCCCTCTATCTCTCCCCTCAGAACCTCTGGTGGCCACTGCCTTTATATCAATGTTACAAGTTCTTCTATTGCTAGAATAATAATAAGTCTACTTTCATCCATAATTACACTCCCCCTTTAAGTTTGTTCATTCCTTGAGCTTGAGGATTTAGGGATGGTGATGCTTACCCTGATTCTGACTGACAGGGGGCTTAGATCCATGGAGCAGATGGATGGTACTGTCTTGCTCGCAGCTGGAGATACTCTTTGTGTTTGGGATGAATGATGCCCATCATCATAGTTTTCCTAGGTGAGTCCAATGAACTGGAAAGTACAGGTTGCAACTCTGCTTAGATGTATTTGTTCAATGGGCATATGAACAGACCATAGATTTAAGGCTCTGGGACATATATTTAATGAGCATGGTGCTAACTATAAGATCAGATAAAAGGGACAGGAGAGACATGTTTAGGGAAGTTATAAATATGTCTAACTCTGTTACATTGGGGAGCATATATTCCAAAGTAAGGGCCACAGACAGAGTGCCAAATTCCTGAGATTGTCTTACCTGCCTATAGTGTCTAGATATCTCTAGAACCCTCAGGCGAACCACTGCTTGAGTCACTATTTACTGTGGCAGTCAATGAGAGCCTGCTGAGATGTACATAAATGTAACCTCTGGAATGAACTCCTGATTCACTTTGAAATCTCCTAGCCAGAGAAACTCATTTATATTTAGTATTTCCCCCTTTTGATCAAGGTCTTTTTCCAAATGCTTCACTAGTTCACATTTGGTAATAATCCCTCATTGACAGGTAGGCTTATCCCTGGGAGTCATGTTCCAAGCTGGGGCAAGGGAGGAAAGTAGTTCATGTGTATGCTGAGTTTGGCTAAGATAGGCCAAATTTGAGTAACATGGAGGCTTTCAGGAGGCAACTCTTAAGCAATATATGTTACTAGGCTAAGTTTCCATTTCACCAGAACAAGGTTCATAAGTATAATCATCAGTATCAAGGACCTGACATAATGGTCTATCTTCCCTTGCTAGGCACTGTCCATGTACTTAGGGGATTCTTGCTTCTCTATTAGAGTATGTAGGAGGACTGCCCAGGATGGAAATTCAATAATCTTTTGGTTATTCTGTAGGTCTCCACCCAACGAGAAAACACCCCACAACCACTTGAACATATTCATATTCCATAGAGGTATGCCATAGGTGAACCCCACCCCACCACAAACACTTCACACCAGTGATCCTCCCTTGCCACAGTTGTGACCTTTGTGCGATCCAAAATGTCCCCAATGTCAAAAATATAAAAATAAAAATAAAATAAAATAATAATTTAAAAATAGCAAATAAAATAAAAAGATAAGAAATAAAAAACAATTTAAGCAGAGAATTTTATTAACTACCAAATCTTTACTGAGTGGTTAAGATGATATGAGTGACCAATGTCCTGATTGCCCCTGCTCAGTGGTGGTGATAATCATCTTTTTGTGACATCACCACTGTCCATTAGCAAAACTTTTCCCTCACCCCAAGCAGAAACTCTGTAGCAATTAAGCATTAAGTCCCCATTTTCTGTCCCCAACCCAGGCCCTGATAAACTGTATTCCTAATTTTTGACTTTATTAATTTGCATATTGTAATTTTTTAACCAGTGATATCATAGAAAATTTATCTTTTTGGCTCTTGCTTATTTTAATCAACATGATGTCTTCAAACTTGTGCATTTTGTTGCATGTATGAGTGCTTAATTCCTTTTTGTGGTGGAATAATATTCCTTTTTATGTATCTACTACCTTTTTCTTATACATTTATGTGATGATGGACATATGGGTTGCTTTCATTTTTGCCAATTTTGAATAGTGCCAGTATGAACACTGATGTGAAAAAATCTATTGAAACCTCTGATTTCAATTCTTTAGGGTATTTGTCTGGAAGTGGGTTTGCCAGGTGATAAACCTTTTATTTCCACAGCAGGTGTACCAGCATCCTTTCACTTTCTCAGCAACAATGAACAAATGTACAATTTCTCCACATCATCTCCAACACTTGTTATTTTCTGTTTTTCATAGTAAGCATTCTAGTGGGTATGAAATTTTATCTCGTTCTTTTGATTTGCATTTTCCTAATGTTATTGAGGTTTTGCATCTTTTCATGTGCTTATTAAGCATTTACCTATTTTCTTTGCAGAAAAATCTCTTCTAATTTAGCTCCTTAGTTTAATTGAATTGCATGATTTTTTGTTGTTGAGTTTTAAGGTTTCTTTATACAATCTCGATAATAAACAATTTGATAAATAATTTCTAAATATTTTTACTATTCTATAGGTTTTTCTTTACGTTCATGATAAAGTAGTTTGATGAACATTTTTTCTTAATTTGCTGAATTGCCATTTATCTATTCTTTTTCTTTTGTGTTTGGTTTTTGGTATAAATGTAAAGATTTCCCTATGCTTCCCTCTAGGAATTTGTCTTAGTTTCATGCCTGCTAAAGCAAATACCATAAAATGGTTTGGATTAAACAAGAAGATTTTATTTGTTCACAGTTTTGAGGCTGGCAGAAGTCCAAAATCAAGGCATTAGAAAGTTGATTATTTTTCCCTGAGGAGTGGGGTGTTTTTGTTCTGGCTGCAGTGATCCTTCACCTTTACTTTTCTGTCACATGGCAGCACACATAGCATGGGCATCCTACTTTCTATTCATGGTCCCATTGATTTCCATGCTCTACATCGCCTTTCTCTATATATCTGAATTTCATTCTGCTTATAAAATCTGGAAGTAATGGAATTGCCAACCAAATTTATTCAATTGACTACACCTTAACTAAAAGGTCTTATTTAAAATGGATTCACAACTGCAGGAATGGATTAATGTTAAAAAAATAAGCATTTGGTGTACATAATTCAATCTCCAAGAGATTTTATAGTTTTAGCTCTTATATTTAGATATTTGTCCCATTGTAGTGAATATTTATATGTGGCTAGAGGTAGAATTCCACATTCATTCTCTTGCATATAGCTAGCCAATTTCCCCAATACCATATATTGAAGAGACTATTCTTTCATCACTGTTGGCTATAGACATGAAGGTCTATTTTGAACTCCCATTCAATTCTATAGTCTATATGTCTTCCCTTTTACCAATTTATAGATATTTTGATTACTGTAATCTTATAATAAATTTTAAGTTGGGAAGTGTTCATGCTCTAACATCCTTCTTCTTCTTTGATTTTGGTTACTTGGGCACTATACAACCATGCAAATTTGTTTATTTCCTTTTCCATTTATGTGAAGATATCTGATGAAATTTTGATTTGGATTGCATTTAATCTCTAAATAGCTTTGGGTAGAATTGGCATCTTAACAATATTTAGACTTCAAATACTTGAACATGGAATTTTCTTTCATTTATTTAGATCTTTATAAAACACATGTTGCCATATGTGTCCCAATTTCACTTCTTCTTACAACAGCATAGTATTCCATCATACATATATACCACATCTTTTTTATCCATTCATTGGTTGATAGATACTTTGGTTGTTTCTATCTTTTGGCAATAGTGATTAATGCATCTATGTATATCGGTGTGCAAATGTCTCTTTCCCACACTGTTTTCAGTTCTTCTGGATAGATTTCTACTACAGGGATTGCTGGATCATATGGCAATTCTATATTTAGCATCCTGAGGAAATACCAAACTGTCTTCCACAGAGGCTGCAATATTCTACATTCCCACCAACAGTGGAGGAGTGCTCATATTTCTCCATATACTCACTAGCACTTGCTGTTTTCTGTTGTTTTTTTAAAACTAATGGCCATTCTCTGAAGTATGAGATGATATCTTATTGTAGTTTTGATTTGCATTTTCCTAATAGCTAATGATAGTGAATATTTTTCATGTGCTTTTTTGCTATTTGTAGTTCATCTTGGGAGAATTGACTAAGTATTTTACCCATCTTTTGATCCATCTTTTGATTGACTTGCTTGCTCTTTTATTGTTGAGTGGAATGATCTTTTTATATAGCATGGACATCAAACAATAAGTTATAGGCTTTTTGGTTTCCAAATATTTCCTCCCATTAAGTGCATTGCCATGTCACTTTCTTGACATAGTACTCTGAAGCAAAAATATGTGTAAGTATTATGAGGCCCCATTTATTCATGTTTTATCTCATTGCACATGTTATCAGTATAAAGTTTAAGAAACAGCCACCTACCACCAGGTCTTGAAGATGGTTTCCTACATTTTCTTCTAGGAGTTTTATGATTCTCACTTTTATATTTAGGTCTTTTTACAATTTTTATTTAATTTTTGTGTTAGGTGTGAGATAGGCATCCTCTTTCTCTCTTTTGACCATGTATTTCCAGTTATCCCAGCACCATTTGTTGAATAGACTGCTCTACCCCAGGGTCATGGGTTTGACAATCTTGTCAAAAATCACTTGACCATAAATATGAGGGTCTGTTTCAGAACCATCAATTTGATTCCATTGGTCTATGTGTCTATTTTTATGCCAGTACCATGCTGTTTTTACCACTGTAACTAGGAAATGTGATTTAAAGTCTGTAAGAGATTTGCCCAACTTCATTCATCTTTTAAAAACATGTTTCTGCTATTTGGAGCTTCTTATCCTTCCAAATAAATTTGATAAATGCTTTTTCTATTTCTTTAAAAAGGCTGTTTGGGGAGGATTGTGGAAAAGGACATTGACCAGCAGGTGGGGCACACTGTTCTCACTAAAACAATGGAGAAAGAGCCAAAATTTGTCTGAGGGAACAGCTTTGGGGGTCAGCAGACCAGGACAGTGATACACAACTCCCAGGAGGGTGAGAGACAGAGAGATTAAAACCTGGAAAAAACAAATGTTAATTACCAAACCCCTGGCAGCCAGGAAGGGATCCTCCAACCCACAAGGTATTAACCTGTGGTAAATCACTGACTCACTGCAGCTGATGGAAAAGGGAACAGACATCTTCTTCCCTGTCAGCTGTTCCAAAGGAAAAGGGAGAGGGAGTCAGGGAACTTTTCTTTAGTGAATTTCACCAACAGAATCTGTTTTGAAACTCTGTTCTGGAGATTCAACACAGAAACACAGGAAAGTCAAAACTGAAAGCCCTCATTGGAAAGGTAGGCCAATGAGAGCCGTTTGTTGGCCTGTCTGGAAATTGCATGGACAAAAACTATTTTTAGTTCTCTCTGTGTATCCTAACCCCTGAGAGAAAAGCTGCACCCTATTAGGGAGTCCCTGACCCAATTTTGAAAATTAAGCTGGCACCTTTATAGATTTAGAATAAGGAAACCAAATATCAAAGGAGAGCTGTGCAAAAAATCAATAGACAAGAATAAGAAATTGGCCATCAGAGCAAATTCACCAATATATTCAGCAAAAAACTACAGTCACACTAGGAAACATGAAGAGATGGCCCAGCCAAAGGAATAAAATAAATATCAGAAGAGATAAAGGATTTAAGACAATCAGTAATAAATGCACAAATTTCCTAAATCAATTCAAAGAATTTAAAGAAAATATGACAAAGGAGATAAAGGATATAAAGAGGACACTGGGTAAGCATCAAGAACAATTTGAAAGTCTGCAAAGAATAGCAACAGATCTTTCGCTAATGAAATTCACAATGGATAAGATTAAAAATACAATAGACGCATATAAGAGCAAATTTAAATTGCTCCAAGGCAGAATTAGTGATTTCAAAGACAGAATATCTGAACAAGAAAAGAGAGGAAAACAGGGAAGACAATGGAAAAATTGGAACAGAGTCTTGGGGAATTGTAGAACAATGCAGAGTACACAAACATTTGCATTATGTAGTCCCAGTAGGAGAAAGAATAGAAAAGGTGAAGAAAGAATATTTGAGGACATAATGACTGAAAACTTCCCAACACTTATGAAAGACAAAAATATCAATACCAAGAAGGACAATACACCCAAAACAGAATAAATCCAAATAGACATCCCAAGACACCTTTTATTCAGAATGACAATATCAGAGATAAAGAGAGGATTCTGAAAGCAGCAAGAGTAAAGCAAAGCATAACATACAAGAGAAATTCAATAAATTTAAGGGCTATACTCACATAAGAAAGTATGGAGGTCAGAAGAAATTGGTATGGTGTATTTAATGTATTGAAAAAGAAAAGCTGCCAGCCAAGAATTTTGTATCTGGTAAAACAGTCCTTCAAAAATGAGGGTGAGTTCAAAGCCACAGACAAACAGGAACTTGTAGAATATAGTACCAAAATATCAGAATTATATGAGATATTAAAGGAGTGCTGCAACCTGGAGGGAAAAAAAGTGTGGCAATTTCATATTGCTTATGAAATCCAAAAATAGATATTGGATTGTGTTTGCAAACTGTAGTGTTCTTCTGGGCACACAAGATTGCATTAAATTCAGAGGTTTCACTTTTACTTGATTAAATTATCATTAAGGCTTTGATTTGTCCATGTCAGTAGGACATTGAGTTTCTGCTCCCTTGGTGGACTGGGATGCACAGAGAAAATAGCATGGCTGTGGAGAGAGATGGAGGTTTGATGCTGGAGTTCTGGGGAGAGAGTCAAGGCAATCGCATGATAATTTGCAGCTGAGGAGACCAGAGCCCTGAACACCTGAGAAAGTCAAAACAGAAATGAACCTGGGGTGGTGGAGAGATAAGCCTTGTGCTAGGCTACAGCTGAGAACAGAAGCAGCTTGTACCACAGAGCCTTAGGGAGTAGAGGAAGCCTGAACCCTACCAGAGACTGGCAAACATATTGCTCCAACACGTGGCACCAGACTTTAGTGAGAGAAGTAACTTGTGCTTTATGGCCTTATGACTGTAAGCTTCTATCCCCAATAAATACCCTTCATAAAAGCCAACAGAGTTCTGGTCCTTTGCATCAGCACCCTTTTGGCTGACTAACACAACAAGGAAAAGAGATTTGGAGAAGATAGTGGAAATTAAGATTATTAGGAAAGGTAAACTAAAGGGTAAGTAGACAAACAATAGAAAGATATGAAAACAGAGAGCTGAATGACAAAATGGACAACATAAGTAATGCATTTACAGTGATAACATTGAATGTTAATAGTTTGAACTCCCCAATGAAAAAACATAGACTGATAAAATGGATTAAAAAATTACGAGCTTATACATGTTTTTTTGTAAGTTCACAACATTTACTATACAATTATTGTTTATGTATATTTATGTCTGAATGACATACTTCAATAAAATGTTTTAAAATGAGACATCTATATATTGTCTAAAAGAGATATACCTCAGAGGTAAGGACACAAGGACATTAAAAGTGCAAGGTTGGAAAAGGATATTCTATGCAAATAGTAACCAAAAAAGAGCTGAAGTCCCATTACTAATATAGGACAAAACAGATTTCAAATACAAAGCTGTTATAAGGGATGCGAAGGTCATTTTATCAATAAAAGGAGCAATTCAACAAAAATAAATAATTATACTAAATAATTATGCACCTAACCTGAGTGCCCCAAGATACATGAAGCAGAAATTGTCAAAATTGAAGAGAGAAATGGATGCCTCTACAACAAGAGTTGGAGACTTCAATACACCATTCTCAGTATTGGATAGAACATCTGGACAGAGAATAAATAAACAGAGAACTTGAATAATATGAGAAATGAACTAGACCTAACAGACATCTGCAGAGTTTTGTACCCCAAAGCAGCAGGATATATATATTTTTTCAAGTGATCATGGTTCCTTCTCAAACATAGACCATATTTTGGGTCACAAGAGAAGTCTCAATAAATTTAAAAAGACTGAAACTATACAAAACACTTTCTCTGGTCATAATGTAATGAAGCTGGAAATCAATAATGGACAGAAAAAGGGAAAATTCAAAAATATACAAAGAATAAAAATCACACTCTTAAATAACCAGTGGGACAAAAAGAAATTGCAAGAGAATTCAGGAAATACCTTGAGATGAAAGAAAATGAGAACAAAACATTTCAAAACCTATGAGACACTGCAAAGGCAGTGCTGAGAAGGGATTTTATAGTGATCAACGTGTACATTAAAAAGGAAGAAACAGCTAAAATTGAAGACCTATCTGCATTCTTGGAGGAACTAGGAAAAGAACAGGAAACTAATCCCAAACCAAGCTAAAAGAAATAAATAATAAAGATCAGAACAGAAATAAATGAAATTGAGACCAAAAAAATAGAGAGAATCAACAATATCAAAAGTTTCTCATTTGAGAAGATCAACAATATCGACAAACCCCGAGCTAGACTGACAAAAAAAAGAGAGAAAAGACAAATAAGTAAAATCAGAAATGAGAGGGGGGACATTACTGCTTACCCCACAGAAATAACAGATATCATAAGAGTATATTATGAACAACTGCATGCCAAAAAACTAGCCAATGTAGAGAAGATAGATAAATTCCTAGAAACACAAGAACCACCTACACTAATCTTAGAAGAAATAGAAGGCCTCAATGAACTAATCACAGGTGAAGAGATTGAAACAGTCATCAAAAAACTCCCAAAGATGAAAAGCCCGAAACCAGATAGCTTCACAGTTGAATTCTACCAGTCATTCAATGACAACCTAATACCAAACTTGCTCAAGCTCTCCCAAAAATTGAACAGGAAATAACTCTACCAAATTCATTCTATGATGCCAACATCACCCTAATATCAAAAACACATAAAGATCTATAAAAAAAAAAAGAAAAGAAGATTACAGACGAATATCTCTAATGAATATAGATGCAAAAATCCTCCACAAAATACTTGCAAATAGAATCCAAAAGCATATTAAAATAATTATATATCACGATCAAGTGGGTTTTATTGCAGGTATGCAAGGATGATTCGACATGAAAAAATCAATTACTGTAATAAACCACATTGATAAATTGAAAAGGAAAAATCATATGATCCTCTCAATTGATGCAGGAAAAACATGACACATACAGCACTCTTTCTTCATAAAAACAGTCCAAAAGATAGGAATAAATGGAAGATTTCTCAATATGGAAAAGTGCATATGTGAAAAACCTACAGCTAGCATTGTACTCAATGGTGAAAGACTGAAAGCTTTCTTGCTGAGATCAGGAAAAATACAAGGGTGCTCACTGTCACCATTGTTATTCAACATTGTGCTAGAGATTCTAGCTAGACCAATTAGGCTAGATAAAGAAATAAAAGGCATCCAAATAGGAAAGGAAGAAGTAAAACTTCCACTCTTTGCTGATGATATGATCCTTTAACTAGATACTCAAGAAAAATCCACAACAAAGCTACTAGAACTAAGAGCAGAGTTCAGCAAAGTGGGCAGGATACAAGTGTAATATGCAAAAATCAGTAGAGTTTCTGTACACTACTGGTTTGCAATGTGAGGAGAAAATTTTTAAAATTCCATTTGCAATAACCACTAAAACAATCAAATATTTAGAAATAAACTTCACTGAGGACATAAAGGGTCTGTATTCAGAAAACTACAAAACATTGCTAAAAGAAACTGAAGAAAACAAATAAATGGAAGGACATTCCATGTTTATCGATTGGAAGCTAAATATCAGTAAAATATCAATTTTACCCAAACTGATTTACAGATTCAATGCAATCCCAATAAAAATCTCAGCAGCCCTTTTTTCAGAAATGGAAAAAAAATTATCGAATGTATTTGAAAGGCTAAGTGGCCCCAAATAGCTAAAAAGATCTTTAAAAAGAATGAAGTTGGAGGACTCTCACTTCTGGGCTTTAAAACATATTACTTAATTACAGCAGTAAAAAACATGGTACTGACATGAAGACAGACACATTGACCAATAGAACTGAATCTAGAACTCAGAAATAGACCCTCACATCTACAATCAAGTAATTTTTGACAAGGCAGTCAACCCTCCCAGCTAGGCCAGAACAATTTATTCAACAAATGGTGCTGGGAGAACTGAATAGTCATATCCACAAGAAAAAAAGGGGGAGCCCTATCTCACACCTTATACAAAAATTAACTCAAAGTGGATCAAGTATCTAAATATAAAAGCAACAACCATAAAACTCTAGAAGAAACTATAGGAATACATCTTCAAGATCTTGTGGTAGGCAGTAGTTTCTTAAATTTAAATCCAAAGCAGAGCCACAAAGGAAAAAAAATAGATAAATGGGACCTCCTCAAAATTAAACATGTTTGCACCTCAAAGGACTTTGTCAGAAGGGTGAAAAGGCAGTGGACTCAGTGGGAGAAAATATTTGGCAATCACTTATCCAATAAGGGATTAATACCCATGTTATGCAAAGAGATCATACAACTCAACAATAAAAAGACAAACTACCTTATTACAAAAAGAGAAAAAGACTTGAAAAGACAATTGTCCATATCACTCTGATGTTTTTCTGTCCTGCCCTATTTTGTTCTGCTCTGCCCGTCTTTTCCTGTCCCGTCTTTTCCATCCAAGAAACTGCTAGTTGTGACTTACTAAGTTAATTTCCTGACCTGGGTTTCAAATCTGCAGTTTGACATCCGAGGAGATCTGGGAAGCGGCTGGTCCAGCCCCGAGATGGCAAGCTGGTCAGACAGGCCTGTGAGAGAAGGGGTGTCTAGGGATCCTTCGGGGCCCTGTTGGTGTTCCCGATGCTGGGCAGCGTCCTTCTCACCTGAACTGTTTTCCCAGGGTACCTTCTCTGTTGGAGTCTTCCTTTTGGGAAGCTGACGCAGGTTAGTGTGGACCTGGTGTCTGGAGGTGCAGCGTGTGGGGGGAGCCCAGACGGGGGCAGCATGCACCATGGTTGCACCCTAAGGAGCCGGAAGAGGATGGCAGGCGGCGGCCCCGTGCTTTGGATCCCAGCTGCTTGGTGACGAGATCAGTGCTGCTGTGGAGACTGTCCAGAAGGAGTCTGCGTCTGGGAACCGGGGTGGTCCCTGGAGTACAGGGCTGCTGTGGGCCGGGCCAAGAGTCTCCTCAAGACACTGGCTTTCATCTGCGGCCATGCCTGAGCCAAGCATGGTGAGGACTGGGGCATCTGCCCCACTAAGCATGCCGAAGCCGATGGAGCCTGCAGGGCGTTCTGAGGAGACATCCAGATCCTCCAGCTGGACGGAGGGCGGATGCTGCCCGCTCACGTCCCTCAGGACCCTTTAGCAAGGACTGGAAGCCTCTAGGACCAGGCAGGGTAGCCTGGTTGCAGGGGAGGGCCGAGTCCTTATCTCTACCCAGCATTGGCTGGCGGGGGCGGCCTTTTCCTCGGCAGAGTTGCGGTGGAGGCCTCCTCTTGGCAGTTGCTGGGAGAAAGGCGCTGCTTGGACTGGAGAGCAGAACCTGTCTTCAGCCTCAGGCACTCCCTGTTTTGCTTTGTTTTGCACAAGCACAGTGGTCCATTCTCTAAAGCCTGCAGCTGAGGCTCAGCTGTGCATGCTGAGTGGGCCAGACAGCCTGTCAAGGAGGCTGGGGTGGCATCCAGGGATGGGGTGATGACGGTGAAAGTGGGAGGTGGTGCGTGAAAGTGGGTGATAACAGGTGATGGTGGGTGATGGTGGAGTGATGATGGGGTGAAGGTCGGTGATGGTGGGGTGATGAGGTGATGGTGGGGTGATGAGGTGATGTTGGGGTGATGGGGTAATGGGGTGGTGATGGAATGATGATGGGTGATGCTGGGTTATGGTGGGGTGATGGGTTGGTGATGGAGTGATAGTGGGTGATGATGGGTGATGGTGGGTGATGATGGGGTGATGGTGGGTAATGATGGGTAAAGATTATTGGTGGGTGAGGATGAGGTGATGGGGTGAAGATAGGTGATAATGAGGTATAGTGGGGTAAATGGGGTGATGAGAAAGTCCCTGTAGGTGCCAGCATTCCCTGAACCTTGTCAGGGGGCGACATTGCTAATCAACCACAGTGCTTTCTGCCCCTGAAGGGCCTGAAGGGCCTCAGGGGACTCAGAAGCTCACATGTGGCCCTCAGGGGTGACCCCAGGCAAGTGGTGCCTTCCTGGGAAGGGAGCCCATTTGCCCACCTGCTGCTCTACATGCCAGAGACTCATGGCTGGCCCTGCTTTCCCACTGTACCTCTGGTGTCCTCTGCGGTAGGGCACCTCTTTCTAAGATGCCGCCCTGGCCCTGTGCCTCCATACACCCCTTGCTGCTGGGAAAGATGCTGCTGCCAGGCCGCTTGACTCCAGCATCTCCTTATTCTGTCCTTCCCTCCTCTGCTCCCCACGTGGTTCAGGTCCTGCTTTCTCCTTGTCCTGCTAACCCTTCCCCTTTGCACTGGGGGTGCAGACGCCTCTCAGAGGTCATCCTGGCACGTGTAATTAAGTGATGGTGGGTGATGATGGGTAAAGCTTAATTGAACGTCATGTAACACCTCCATTGCAGAGCCAGGCCTGCCCGACTTTTGGAATCGCTGATAGTTGAGTCCTTGGCTCCCGTCAGCACAACTGGCCTCCTCTCCTCCCACGCTGCGGTTCTTTTCTTTTTTGCGTCCCTTTTGGTTGACCAGTCCTTGCTGTGTGTCTTGGGGCTACGACCTGCATAGTGGCCAGGAGGGACGCTCCCTGCTGGGCAGACACTGAATCTGCATCAACTTCTCTGTTTCTGTCCCCCAGCTGGAGGAGTGCAGGGTGGAGACCCTCCCGAAGATGGGGAGGAGGCTGGGCACCTGGACCCCGTGGAGGCTAAGCTGGTAGAATCTCGCTTTTGCCGGGCCTGGAGGCGAAGGGCACGTCCGGGGTTTTAAGCCATGGGGGAGTGTGTGTTGGCACTGTAATGGCGTGGCGGGGTGGGCCCGAGGGGCTGGCTGCAAGCCTGTGCGGCCCACTATTTGCATCCAGTCGGCGAGCTTTGCAATGACTGGTGGTCTGCTTTGGACTCAGCCCGCGTCCCATCCGAGCAGTGGGGCACGCGGGGAGCGTGCGTCCTGGGCAGACTCGCTGTCCTCTGACGCTGCGGCAGGGCCGGCCCGGAGGGCGGCCGCAATGCTGTTGCCTCACCTCCTCCTGCCGGTAACTGAGTCGACCCCGTCCTACGGGTGCTCAGAGGGGGTGGCTGCCCGACCTGGGGCGGCCATGGCGGGCTAGACCCGGTGTAAGAGCTCCTGGGCGGCCTGCGGAGCCCTGTCGGGTGTCTGAGGGGTGGTCTGCTGGCCGTGTCGTGTGCCTTGAGCCCCCTGAGGTCCTGCTGCAGGCTCCCTCGGTGGCCGTCCTGCTGCGGCAGGTGCCTTGGGGACCTGTTAGTTGAAGAGCCTCTTATAGGAGCAGAGGGCAGTGGGGAGCACAGACCCTTGTAGGGGAACGTGATCGCCAAGTGCTCAGGGAAAGTCTTAATTCGTCTTTCCACGGTGGGCAGATAACGCATGCTGTGCGGGAGATGAGGAGATATGGCCTCGGAGGCCTGTCCTTTGCCCGGGTGCTTTCAATTTCCCTTTATCTCTGCTCACAATGGAGGCAGAGGGCGGACAGAGGCGGGCTTTAAACCCACTAAGGTTGGCTGAGGGTTTATTTCATTTCACCCTGTGCAGGGAAATTGAGTTCCCGTGAAAAGCGAATCCACACGATGATGTTTCCTCCTTCTTCGCCGCGGGTCCCTGTGAAGAGAGGGATCCCCTCTCTGGGCCGGCTCCAGGGATGAGGCCTGAGTCCTGGGTGGGTGAGGTCTGGGCGTGGGCGCCTTGCGTCCCCTGCTGGGGCCTGCCCCACAGGACTTCCCAGGCCTCGGAGACCCCATCCTGGCCTCGCTCTTGGGTCTTGTTTCCAGCGTTTGGACCGTGAGTCCAGTTCCGGTCTGGAGACCCCGCGGCGAGGCCCTGCCACTGTCCTGCGTCCTGTTTCCAGGAAACCTGCATGTCCAGACCATTTGGCCCCACGGGGGGAGGGAGAGGGTCAGCGTTTGGGGTTGGAAAGCCCAGGCCAAGGTTTGGGCAGAAGCTGGCCCACATGGGGCCTCCTCTGAGAGGGGCTGTGGCTGCCTGAGCTCGGGCAGGAGGGGCTGCCCCAGCACGCTGGGCCTCTGGCTGGAGGGCACTGTGCACAGGAAGGACCCTGCTGGACCCGGCCAGGGAGGCCGGGGTTGGGGAGACACGCTGAGCAGGGTCTCCGCGAGCGCTCCGGGTATGGCTTCTCCCCCATCCCATTGGGACCCAGGCCTCAGCGTCGCAGATGTGTCACTTCTGTGTGACATGGCACATCCATTTAAGGCTGCAGATCCTGAGGCTTGGCCATCCATACGCACAAGTCTTCCCCACGACGAGGGAAAGAGCAGCTCCAGGAGCTCAGGCGGCCCCTAAGGCACTCCACTAGTTGCCTTCTGCAACCATGGATCGGGTTCCTCTCCTCAGGGTTTCGTATACATGGGATCACAAAGTTCCTGTGTTTTGTGTCTGGCTACTTCCTCAGCTGAGTTGGTTTAGGGATCTTCCTTATCTGTTGCCGGGATCAATTCATCCCTTTGATTGACAGGAAATGCTCTCTTCTGGACCGACCACAGTTTGTGTTTTGCTGTACCAGTGTGGAGGATTTCATGTTTCCAGCTCGGGCAGGAGGATAATTGTCCAAAAAAAAAATACAAAAGGCAAAATAAAATAAAACATCTTATCATCATCCTAGAATGTTCCCTCAGGCTTTCCTAAAAAAATCTTCATATTGCCCTTTTTACCAATACACAATAACTAGTCTATTCATTTATATGACCTTGGATTAGTTTTTCTTGTTTTAAACATTTTTATAAATGACATCATTTAATAGTCCCTCCTTTGTGTAAGGCATTTTAAAACTGTAATGAACGAATATTTTCAGATTCATCCACATTGTGGGGGTGAATCCATAGTCCCTGCTTAAAATTTTAATAACATTATTATGTATAAATACTTTATGGATGTTTATCCTTTTCTCTTAGTTGGACACCTGCACATTTACCACTGTTTATTTAGTATGAAAAAAGCTGTTGTGAATATTATCCTACAGATTTCTTTTGGATGATTGCACTTATTTCTCTTGTGTACATAATGAAGACAGGATTCACAGGAGGTGTTTAATTTTATTAGAAACTACTCGACACTTTATGAAATATTGTAATACTTGTAGCCAAATGTTTACAAGATGCATGAAAAATTAGGTTGAACAAATCACCATCATTGTGTATTGCCAATATTCTGAATTGTATAGGAATATATAGGAATATATAAGAATATATCATTATGTTTGGAATTAACTTTCCCTTGAGAATATATGTACTGAACCACATGTTGAGTCATTAATTACTTCTTCATGAGTTTTAAAAGGACTTAATTTTCTACAATACTCTCTCTGACCAATATGGATTTAAATTAGAAATCAATATAATAGAAGTTTTAAATTACTGCATATATTTAAGCAATTTTCAAGTAAAAAAAATCTCAATTGATGTTCAAAAATATTTTGAATTGAATGATGTGAAAATATAACACATAAAAATTGGTAGAATTTTAAAAAGCAGTGCATAGAGAGAAGTTTAAAATTGTAACTGCCTGTTCTAGAACTGAAGGAAAGTCTAAAGTCAATGACCATCATTTCTAACAAGCTAGGAAAAGAAAGTGATCCTCCAGTAAGTAGAAAAGTATAAATAAGTGATAAAGAAAAGGAAAAGGAAGAAATGTAAAAAGTTTTATTTTCTTTGAAAAATCTACCAGATAAAGTTCTACTTAGATATATGAAAGACTTCTTTGCTAGAATGGTTAGTAAAATAAATGAATGTTCCATATTTTTATTGTATAAGAAATATTTCATATTTGAAAGTTCACCAAATATGTAAATCAATATTTCCTAGATGAGCAATTTATAGTGTTACAAAATCCATGCATGGGTGTGCAAAAATTCAATGTTTTTAATTCAATGAATTTAAATTTAACATAATATGAAAGTTCTTTTTATATTTTCAGATTATAAACTGCAATTATTCTTTATAAGTAACCACTTTTGAATTTTTTGTAGAGTTTCAATATTATGAAGAAGTATTAATGATTATCTAAAAGTGTTAATCAAATACTCCTTCCTTCTTTTGGCAATATGTTCTGGTGAGTCTCTCTTTTCACTAAAGAATGAATAAAGATACAGGTAGAAAATTCCAGGTTTTTCTTAACATGCTAGTTTTAAAGAGATTTTCATAAGTCCAAAACAATGTCTCATTATGCCCTGGTTTTAGAAATTAACAAATTTTGTCCAAAATTTGTTAATATATTAATGCATATGGGGTTAATTAGGTTTAAAAAATCAAATAATTTTTAAACTTGTATCCCGTTTAATTTCTAATATGGTAAATATATATGTATATTTATATGAATATATGTCACTTAATAGAAGTTTCATTGTGTCTTCATTATTTTTAAGAGTGTAAAGGGTCACAAAAAAACAGCAAAAATATTGAGAAATGGAATATATATATTTCATTTAATTGTATTTGCAAAAGTTCAGGAAATTTCAGAAGCATATTTTTGGCATGTATTTTGCCCACCAGAATCCTCTTTTGAATTCTTTTTTTCCAGGGAAATAAAGAGACAGTGGCTCTATTAGATGCCTGTTGATCATTATTTATTTATTAGATGCCTGTCCATCATCCTGGGACAATGTTCAGGTTTTCCTTCACAGAGTCAGATGTGAGCCACCAGTATTTCTGTAATTCACCTCAAATTTTTCTGATATCCTCTTCAAATGTTAGATTTCCTGAGGCTTTTGTCCTGGCTATGAGTGCTTGCATTGTCTTGGTATATTCTACCTTTTTTGTTTATGTCACATATTTATACATTTCCAAAGGTGCTTAGGATGAGTTCTGTGGAAGCCTAAAACAAAGTCTAGAACAAAGCCTTATCCACATACACGCCAGAGTTGTCAACTCTCAGTTTGTTTGTAACTTCTAGGGTGACTGCTGTCTTAGGTCCCATTGCAAATAAAGCTTCTCCTAAAACTCTTCTCATACTGTGTTTCACTCCATGGTGAAGCACTCATAAACCCTATTATCTATACTCTGTGAATGAGAGTTTAACATTATCCTAGGCAGAATTTTCAGCAGAAGTGTTTAGTTCCCAGATTTACAGATTTAAAAAAAAAACAAATTTAAATGAATTCAAAAGAAGTTTAATTTATACTTGATATTTTTTCTTAAAATTATCTAGTTTAAATGGCTACATGTAAGCTAGTGAATTTATATACCTGTGTGAAAGTTTTTCATACCCAATACCACCTTTGTTGAATTCACATATTCTTCTTAAAACATCTTCCCCATTGTACTATGTCTTTTAATATTTGAGATAATTTTAAGCTAATAATAAAGCATGCCATTATATGGAGAGTACCATGTCTCTATAGGAATATCTTGACAGATTCTTATACCTTTGAGAGAACTTCAAGTTACTGGATACTGCCATCCTGGAAGAAAATATTGAGTGCTTTGGGTCAGAGAAATCTACTGTTTAAATTTCTTTTCTTGCATTCACTCTTGTACTGTAGCTACCTAATAAAATAATAGAACCTAGTCACTACTGCCCAATGAAGAAAAGTTAAAGTTGGAAAACAGGAAGATATGCTTCCCTCATTTTAATAGGTGTACTATTAAAACCCTGTGCACCCTTCAACTCAGTTTTTATTGGGAAGCTTTTGTTCTCTTCCTGCTTGATGAAAAGATACATGCTATGCTCAATTCATTTAAGCTTTCTTTGTGATGAAGTACAATCAGTACTTAGAGTGGGTGAGATGTAGCAATATATGGTATGTGATTTTTCTCTGTGTACACCACATTGCTTATACTATTTGATACACTTTTCCCATAAATAAGATTTCAAATATATCCTCTCAATATGGAAAGGGTTTTGTCATTTTTTCCCAAAATCTGAGCCAGCATTTAAAGCTAAAATATATTACCCTTTTAATATCATGTGATTCAATAACAGTAAGACTGGCTTTCTACTTAAAAAACCATATCTAGACAATGTTCTGCTTTAATGAAATTATCCTTATTCAAACGTTTATCTGAAGTTATTACAAGGGACTTGCCAAGCTTATTATGTTTCAGTGCTTTTTATTCAATATTGAAGCAAGTATTTCATTCACACAAGTCTTATGTTTTCCAAAAATAATAATCCTAGTAAAGTCGGATTTTTTAACATATTCCTACAATTTCTAAAATATAACCTTATATTATATTTTTTCAAAATTGCAATAATTGAGAACTCTATATATGAGTTTTATAGAGGACTCTCATATATAGAATGATGCTTTTTCCTTAGGACCTGATGTAATGGCAGCCCACCCTTTCCAAGGGCTTTCATAGTAGACTTACTCTCCCCACACAGTGGTGTGAAGTCTCCATCTCCAAGCATTGGGGTGGCAGCTAGATTATCACCTCCACCTTCATCAAGTATTGGTGCAGCAGTTGCACTTTAGGGTCCAGGTGGAGCATCAGGTTGACAGCCAACCTCTCTGCAATCACCCAGGCACCTGAGAAACCTCATGTATAACACTCTTCCTGACCAATGTGGGGGCATACTCATATTTACACATACATGGTTGGTTCTTCTCTCTTGACCCAAGAAGATGTCTTTACTCCAGACCTCAGCTTCTATGGTTCTATCTTAAATTCATTTTTCTTTAATCTGTCTCTGTTCTATACCTCTTAGTCCAGGCTGGCTACGGTTTGGTTCACAGAGCTTTCACAAAAAACTGGTTGGTTTTACATGTAGCACATAGGGGTCCAAACTGTCACACAGTAAGCCCTGGACAGGTCATTCCTGGATGACTGCCCCTCCAATCCTGACTTGCACAGAGATGGGTGACTGGTTTCTTGTTCAGTTAAATCCTCACATCAAGCACTATTCTCTGGGGACTCATTTACTAGAAGCTCAGAATTTCCCAAATCATCAATTTCTGAATCCTTTGTGACCAGGAGTTCAGTTCTTAGCTTAGCCCTTTCCTCTCTCATTTTCCTATAAGCCTCAAGGAGAAGCCAGCCCACAATTTCTACATTTAAGTTGGAAATCTCCTCAGCTAAATATCCAAGTTCATCAGTTTCAAACTTTGTCTTCCATCTGATATCAGTACACAATTTTGCCAAATTCCCTACCACTTTAAAACAAGGGTTGTCTTTCTTCCAGTTTGCAATGACACATTCATCATTTCTGTCTGAGGCATCATTGGAAGTACCTTTTGTGGTCATTTTTCTACCAACAATCTCTTCAGAGCCATCTAGGATCTGTCCTATCAAGTACCTCACAATTCTTCTTGAATCTACCCCTCAACCATTTAAACACTATCCCCACATTTAGGGTATTTGTAACAGTATCACCTTGCTTTCCTGGTACCAAAATATGTTTTAGTCTGCAAGGCTGCTGAAAGCAATATCCCAGAAATGGGTTGTCTTTTACAGTGGGGATTTATTATCTTACAAGATTACAGTTCCAAGGCTGAAAAACCTTTCCAAATCAAGGTATCATCAGGTGATGATTTCTTCCCAAAGATCAGCTGCAGGTGACCCTGGGCTCCTCTGGTACATGGCAAGGTACATGGCAGCATCTACTGGCCTCTCCCTTCTCTTCCGGGTTTTGTTGCTTCAGTTTTTTGTTTCCATGACTTTCTCCTTCTTTCTCTCTGGATTCATCCCATTTATAAAGAACTCCAGTAAGAAGAATGAAGACCTACCCTGGGTCACACCTTAATTGAAGCAGCCTAATCAAAAAGGTTCTACTTACAATAAGTTTACACACACAAGAATGGATTAACTTTAAGAACATATTTTCCTGGGGTTCATACAGCTTGAAACCCTAACAATCAGATTATCTTGACAACAAGGGAAAGGAAGCCAAATAGGGTTATGAAGAAGGTAACAAAAGAGAAAGGACAAAGTTATAAAGATATATAAAAGCATGATAAGCATTTAACAAGGGAAGTTTGGATCAGTGGTTTCTTATTCTGTGAACTTGACCAAAAACTGCCTACACCAGAGGCCATCATTTGATTCTGGGTTATGTTGGTTAATTTTAATTTTGTCACATACAGTTTTACATAACCACATTAGTAGTAACACACATTTTAGCTGGAATATGTGCTTAAGACCCAATTCTTTCTAATTTTACAGCTTAGTATGTGAAATTAACAAAATATGTGTAGTTCAGAACAGGTACATGTAAAGATATGTCAATATACTTCAATATGTGTATTGGGGTCACCAGCAAAAGTACAGCTCAAAAAAGTAGCGATGGAGAGATATTTTATTCATGTAGTGAAGAAGCAGCAAGGTCAGCTTCACTGGTTATCTTCAGGTCACCATAGCCAGCAGGTCTCACTCCCTGACTGCAATGCAGGGAGATGTTCTATGCACAGCACTCTCTTCTGTGTACTTGTGGTGTCATACTGGAGGTTCCCTGTTGCCTCCCCACCAGAGACAGATACAACAATGGGGTGTGAGGTGGAGGCCATAAAACATGCCCACCAGGATCAGACTTCCTCCAGTGAATGTTTACACATGCTCAAGTCAAGAAAGGAAGGAATGGCTGGGAAGCCCTCTTATCTACCAAGGGTGTATGATTTATCCTTCAGGCTGACATACCTGCTCCTGAACATCGGATGCATTGTTAGTCTCAGAGGATGGTGGTGGCTGGGCTGGAACTGTCCCTTTCCACAGTCGTCTATGTTATTCATTTATATAAGAGCAACATTTCTCTCCTGGCATTGTCATGCACCCTCAGGTTATACCATCAGAATGTCCAGTACTCTGAGGTTTTTGAGAACAATGGCCACTGTACAATCTAATTGGAGTTAGTACCAATAAAGGAAGTGTAGAATAAAACCCCCTTTCTTAAATACTGGACATGTTATATACAGCCTTTTCTAATTCATGTACCACAATTTCAGGGATCTGGACTTGTACTGCCTGGTTAATGTCACAGGAGGGGGAAGCCTCTTGTGAAAAGGCTGGGATTTGCAAAATAATACAGGTTTGGGATTTTAGAGGGTATTACATTTCTTTCTCAGAGATATTGGGAATCATATATCCTAAGTCACATCATCCCACCAGTGTGGGGGGAAGGTCTTATATAAATGATCCCCACATATAATAAAGAGCCCATCTTACCTTAATGCTAGGGTTAGTGTAATCCTCTTCCCTGCTAGGTGACAATTGTGTACCACCATGATTTTATGATTTCTTTTTTACTTAGCTGGGCAATAATATCTTCCCATTCCACTATGACAGTAAAATCCACCCAGCCACCTTGTATAAGCAATATACATTTTGATGTAGTTGGTATAGAATGCTTTGCTCCTGGCAGTGCCACTAAATAGGGTGTTGTCATTGCCAGGCTAGGGGAGCCAAGAATTAAGTTTATCTCAAGAAACTGTGTGGAGTTCCAGTCTTAGAGGAACACTTGTGGTGTTCCATATCCCAGTGGTACTGTGCACACTAGATTCCCAGGATGCCAGCTGTAGGCACCAGGCATTGTACATTGGGCTGTCTCATCATAACCTGCATTAGTTTTGCCCATAGTAACATTAAATGTAGGCTCAAGAATACATCCTCAGAGTCAAACCATAATATTTTCCTACAAAGTCATTAGGATCCTCTCCCAGGTAGTGCCTTTTGCCAATCACATTTTTCTTACAGAGGGAGAGGTTCTCTTCCATGGTTGGTGCACTCTCTATGGGGAGTCAGTGGACTTTGTAAGATGTCTTCCACATCCATGTAGTCAATTGTACTTATCTATGGGGTGGTTTCCATGTGCAACAAAGTCATTAATCTGGTAGACTGATATGGACCAACATGTTGACACATAGGCTTGAATGATGTGAAGAGATGGCCCATTATCTTGATTTAAATACTGACAGAGACAGGAATTGGTCTGGTTGTTAGCTCTAGCCTAACCCTGTACCATCAGGATCCATGGGTGATGGGGCTTTCCATTACTTTGACATTGTCTGGAGAGAGAGAAAGAGACAATATTATTGACCACCCTGCCTTTATCTCCCTGGGGTGAAGATGCTCTTGATCAACACCTTGAGGTGAGAATCACCCAGGTATGGCAACCTAGGCCCCAAGGACACAACTTCCATGGGAACCTCTTGTCCCTGTCATTCAAAGAAGATTTTCATTGTGATTATGCTGTCCAGGAAAGCAAGTCACATTTGGAGCATATCTGATAATGTTGCCCACTTGTACTGAAAGTTTGGGAAGCCCAGGCATAACCAGGAGAACCCTAGTACCTTGGGGTTTTGGCTTCCATTCCCCCATTCCCAGGGAGTCCCCCTAAAGCAAAGCACCTGAGGGTAGCAACACCTCCAGGTTGGTGTTGGGGGGGCCCTTGTGGTAATACAACTGTAGCCCAGATCACAAACTAACCTTGCAGAGTGTGCTCCTTGTCAAAAGTAAATAAATAAATAAATAAATAAAAAGAGGAGTTGGATATACTGAGATTGGGATTCACCACTTATAGCTTAATCCAGCAAATCCCTGGTCCTCTGCCCCCTATAAGCTCAGTATTTCCCCAAATATGCTGCAGGGCCATGTTTGCCATCTGTTAGGGTACAGTGTTTAATGTCTAATAGCTTTCATTATATGGGTATAACACCAGGTAAATTGTGCTTCCTGATGACCTTTGCATAGTTGTTTGAGAAAGGTCTATCATAAGATTGTGTCCATTGTGGAGTCACTTGTACTGTAAATGTGGTAGCTTGATCTGAATGGAGTATGTTTGGGCACATGGCACAGTTGTTTCTCTAATGCTGCCATGTTGGTCCTGGCATCCATGTGATGCATGGGAATTGCTGTCCCATATCTGGAGTTTGTATCTAAGGCAGTGAGATACCACCAAAACCCATGAGTAAGGGGTAGCCATCCTATGTGGTTGAGCTGCTACACTTGTATGGGGCCTAAGCCTCTACTGATATATCCCAGCTCAGCCTGGTGGGCTTATTGGCAGGAGTCACATGACTGTGCTAAATCTTTGGCTTCTGCTGCTTCCAGTGTGCTATGGCTCACTCTTGCCAGCCCACTGGGCACAAGCTTGGTCAGCAAAGGAATTCCATTCATGTTCTGCTTTAAATGGTCCTTTTACATGGGCATCAACATAGTTGATGAATAGAGCTCCTGGGGTAAGATTATGTCACAGCTCCTCTCCCCTTAAAGGGGAGCCTCTAAAAATTTAATCATAGATTTACCAGTCACCAGACCATATGCATAGCCCATTTGTCTGTAAATATGCAGCAGTAAGTTGTGTTTGGAATGGCCTGCACAGCAGCCATCACCACTGCACAGAGTTTGGCACTTTTTGTCAGAACACCCTCATCCAATCTGTCAGTTGGTGGCCCTCTGTGGGATAGATGGCCACAACAACCCAATGGATTCTAACAGCTTTGTGTTTTGTAGAACCATCAGTGAACCTAGCCATACCATCAGCTGGAACATCTTCAAACTGGAGCCTCATTTAACCAAGGAATGGCAGGTGCAGCCCCTGCAGGACCTTCAGACCCTGCAGCAAAGAAGTTATTTGGTCTTGGAGCCAGCAAACTCCCTGAAGCCCAGGAAGGCTCCATTTTGGACAAAACATTTCTATTTAATGATGGAGCTTTGCTGAGACTGTCCAACTTTGTTAGCAGGATTGGTGAGTACCCACATGAAGATGACAGTTTTGGACTTAGAGTCACACATCAGTGGAACAGCATACCGGTCCCCTGTGTGGGCTGCCACTGACTGCAGGGGCCAAGGGCAGGCCCTCAGCACTTACTCTGCTGTAATCTATTGTCAGCTTCTAAGCTCCTGACACTTTATTCTGGCCAGACTGGGCTGTTAAACAGTGACTGGGGTTTTCTACACTCCTGCCTAGAATGTATCTTGAATCAATAAAGTGATGTACTTTTCCTATGGGTGATGGCTTTTTGTGGACAATCTTGCTAAGCTCTGGCCACACTCCTTGGAGGGTAGAAGTTGACACACCCCAAGGATATGGCTCAAATTTCTCCTAAGGATCAGGCACAATGCCTCATGTGATGGTGGTTTTCCCAGCCACAGGCAGCCAAATCTCAATACCTAGCATGAGCGGGAACCATGAGCACTGGTGCCTGAAATGTCCAAGGGCGCCAACCACAAACACATCCACAAACACACTTGCTTGCTGTAGGTCACCCCAAAGCTCAGATGTCACGAATTTGCCCTTTTAGTTGTAGGGACCAACGATTACTGTTAATTGGGCACCTGTATTTAAGAGATTCACGAGGTCTGGATTCCCCTCATTTCTTTATTCAACCCAAACAGAAACTTAGGGCTACAGTCCCCTTGGGGAAATGGAGACATTGGTTGCACCTCTAAACATTCTTCTTAAAAGCAATAATATTGGGGTTGAGTTGAGGGGGATCATCATTTTTATCTCATGCATAAAGATCATAAATGGAATTCTCTTCCTCGCTGGCCTTATTGTGGTACATGAAAGCCCTTTCTAGTATTGTTTCCCACTTCCCTGACTATATGCAGGGACTCAGAGGGCAGTGATGCAGGATTCTAAATCTTTCCAGTCCTGAAAGCCATCTTCCTCCTGTTCTTTGTGGCTCCTAACAAGGCCTTCACCCCTAACTTAGAGAGAGCTTCTTCCCCAAATAGCATCTAGAGAGTTCTTCCTTAGGGCTCAGTTTCCCTTTTAACTATTCCCTGCTTGAGTAACCAGTGTCACATTGCCTTCCCCCATTCACACTTTGCCTTCCCCTATGGCCCTTTTGGCAGGGCAGCTTCCCTTTGCTCAGTTCCTGTCACTCTGTGTCTGACTGAGTGACCAAACCTGGCACCTCCCTGCTACTTCCCGCCACCCCAGAACAGTCATTATAGGGGAGCTTCTCCACCACATCACCCACCATCATCCTGGGGAACAAGGAAAGAACAGGGGGCCTTCCACTGGGGAGTTCTCTGTTTCATGAAGGTCTCCAATGCCATCTGTGTCAGGACAATTTCAGGCATGTCCTGTCCTAGGGCCAGGTCATGTAGCCTAGGGTTTCTGACCTTTGCACCCAGGGCATTTACAGCTTCATGAGCAGATCCCCTGAAATTTACTTTTTCAGAAATTTCTTGCAGCTGTGAAAACCACTTGCATACTCCCAGATACAAAAACTAAAAGTGGCATGGGTTTGTCGATAGATCTCTCCTGTCTGTTGTCGAGTTTGATGCAGACAATAATGCACTATAACAGAGGGTCTGTAGTTAACTTTCCCAGACTGCACCTGTCAATCTCAGACATCTGAGTCTGCAATGTCCCCTTTTTGAACAGATTCACCAGCCAAACTGCATCACCCGTCCTTGGCTTTTTAAAATATCTATCGCTCAATTTCTGTATTTCACTCTCAGAAAAAGACCTAATTTTGAAGGGGAAACTTGTGGGTCCTTACCAGGCACAGAGGATAATTCTACACCAAGATTGATCATACAAGGTAAAAAGTTTATTAAGAAGCTGCCAGAGGCTAGGAGACAAAGCCTCAAATCTGCCTCCTTAAGCAAAGGAGAATGGTGTTAGGGATGCCATTGGCTGAGTCCCCCTGCACACTGGGGTCTGCAAGGTGGGCATCAGAGGAGGGGGATAAGAGCCCATAGTTGATGTTTCTGCCCACTTTAATTGAGCTTCTAGAAGTGTCCTTGATTCTCAGGCTTTTCTGTCTGGTGAAGGGTTTATGAGGCTTCAGATAAAGGGAAGAAGAAAAACAGGACTCCTTAGGAAGCAGAAAATGTCAGGATCCCAATATGTTGTGTAAAACAAGAATTTGTTAGGGAAGTGAAAACAGATACTTGCTTTGGTGGCTAAATGTAGTTTTCATTAAAAGGCAACAGTATACAGCTACATGCTGTGGATTACTCGAGTGAGGTTTCATAGTTAAAGCTAAAATATTCAATTTTAAAATTAAGGCTACAGTGTAACATATATCCTATGGCTACTTACATATATTATAATATATGGCTACATTCCTATATATCATGTGACT